>SJYA01000597.1:2857721-2868612 GCA_006410615.1 Neotragus moschatus | reverse complement strand
AATTACTTCACTCCGTTGATCTATTATGCTGATCAAATAGTAAAATAATTAGTATTGAACCATTTAATGAGATGTTTAACCTTTTTCTAATGTATACTTCTCTAACCTTTCTTTTTTCTAGTATGCTCTTAATCTATTCAATAATGTATACTATAATTGTTCAGTCTAATCTCTTTTTCATTCCAATTATACAGGATGTTGCAAAAAAAAACTCTCCAAAGATATTTTGGTACAAAATTTTTATCATTGAATACTGTGATAAATTTAAATACTCTCACCCCTGAAGTAACCCATAGAGAACTTTCCGATATATATTTATAACACCTTGTTTTCTGATTACAGAATCACTTGACTAGTAATGTCATGGTAACAGCTAACAGCTAAACACTGAAAATTATTTCCAAGTCCTGAAAAACAGGTCATAAAGATAGTTTTATGAATATAGTGATAGTCTGTTCTATTCAGTGAAATATTTGGCATAGTTTGTACTTTCTCCAGTCCCACACAAAAGAAGAGTTAAGCCCTCTGGGAAAACTTGCATGTGCTTTTCCTTACATGCTTAGTTTTGTTTTGGTTTACTTTTTAATAACCTATATCTCTAATCACAGTTTACCATTTTGTAATTCGTTAGGGTAGGAACCTGGTGTAGTTCAGCACAAATCCAGCCCCACTATTAAGTTAAGTTAAGTCACTTCAGTCGTGTCTGACTCTGTGCAGCCCCATAGATGGCAGCCCACTAGGCTCCCCCATCCCTGGGATTCTCCAGGCAAGAACACTGGAGTGGGTTGCCATTTCCTTCTCCAATTCATGAAAGTGAAGTGAAAGTGAAGTCACTCAGTGATGTCCAACTCTTAGCGACCCCATGGACTGCAACCTACCAGGCTCCTCTGTCCATGGGATTTTCTAGGCAAGAGTATTGGAGTGGATTGCCATTGCCTTCTCTGCAATCTGAGATGAGTCTAACTTTTAACAGTTTTTAAAAATGCTACATTATATTTTTGTTGTTACTGCTGCTTTTGATAGAGAAAAGTGCAGGAAAGTGACAACTTTAGATGGAGAATACTTTCAGGCTGGAAACTGGGCTAATTACCACCTAGATGAAAAACAAACAAAAAATTGGAATCTATTATAATGTATGAAAATAACTCTTATAACAATACATGTGTGTTTGTGTATGTGTATAGTAGAGCCAGACTAAAAATCACCTAATATTGATTTCTTCATGACCATCATTGTGTGTATTGTTTATAACTTACCCATTCTAAAAGACTATCATACAGGCAGTCAGTTATGTCTTGTTTATGTTTGTTACTTCTAAGGAGCTTAGGTGTTTCTCCAGCATTGTTGATAGCTTGTTGATGGTTGGAGCCATGCCATAGGCTGCAAAGCCATGCCAAAAGTCACAGTTGATCCTTTAAAGCAGTAAAATCCTGACACTTGTTATTTAAAATGACCTTTGAAAATGAAATGCCTACAACAAAGGTCTAGAAACAAAAGCAAATTGTTTTATCTACCCTATACTTCACCCTAAAATTATGTTGATACCTTCTATCAGAAGGGCAATATTCTAAAATCTAACATCATTTTTGGTCCATTAGTATTAAAATCCTGTGAAACTTGTGAAGAACTAACACAAAATTTTTAAATCTGTAAATTACTTGCTAGATAATTTTTCTAAAGCATCTGTGCTGGTTAGAATTAGAAACAGTTGTGAGTGACAAAACCTAAAATAATGACTTAAAATACTATTTTATTTCTCTCTCACATGGAACCTTGCAATAGACAGTCCAGGGCTAGAATAGCATCATAATATCCAGGACATAGACTCCTTGTTTGTTCTGCTTCATAGCATCCATTTCCAAGTTACTTGGTGGTATGAGGTATCCCCTCCAATTCACAGCATCACATTGGTACTTCAGGCTGTAGGAAGAATAGAGGAAAGGAGAAGAACGCCCTCTTTTCATTTATAAATGCTTCCCCTGCACACTGCTTACATGTTTTTGGATGAAAAAGTGGTGGGTTTCTTTTTTGCATTTTCAATAAAAAAAAATATAAGCAATATAAAATGATTTATATATATATATTTACTACAATCTAAATTATGAGATCTTTATCTCACATAGTGACCACTTTTTGTTTGCATGAGGAGAGAACCTGAAATCTACTCTCATAGCAAGTTTCCAGTGTTTGACACAGGATTATTAACCACATTCATCATGCTATGCAGTAGATCTCTAGACATTTACCTTACGTAACTATGACTTTGTACTCTTTGGCCAGCATCTTCCTGTATCCCCCACCTCCCTGCCCTCAGTAACCACCATTCTACTCTCTGCTTCTATGTTTTTTATTTTTTTAATCCACATATACTTAGGATTATATCATTTTTTGTTTGTTTGTTTGTTTGTTTCTGTCTGGCTTATTTCATTTAGTATAGTATTTGTTAGTAACAACTGAATGTTCTGCCCCCTCCCCCCCAAAAAAATTGTTTTTTCTTTTCTTATAGGAAAAGGATACAATGGATAATGAGGGACAACTAGCAGTTTTCACCAGCATCAATCTCTTTGTGACCCAAATATCCAGTCATGCCCTTCTTCCTACATCTACTAATATCAAAGGTAGAAGAACAGTCTTCCATTGTATGCTGACTCCAGCTGAGGTCTAGGATCTCTGAATGATACCTGGTCCCCTCTGTCAGCCTGAATGTGACATGACCTGGTCAGACAACCTTGAGATTAAAACAAATGTTTTCTGACACACACAAGTCCTATATGGCATGTAAACTAGAACACTTTAGAAATACTCTTTCTGAGAAGAGGATGAAGGGAAAGCCACAGCAGCATTTATCCATAGCAATGATCCGATACTGCTGGTTAGAAGAAACCAGACTCCCTTTACTGGCAATATTGTGTATTCCTCAGATAGGTCACTGGGCAACTATTATTTCTTGTTCTAGGAAGAACTCCCTTGTTCTCCATAGCCCCTGTCCTTTTCCTCTTGGAAATTCTTTCTTAGACAGTAGGCTCCATGACTACACCTGAAGGAAGCATATCACAGGCTGAGTAGCTAATGCAGATTGAGGATAGAGAACTCACTTAGAGAGTTAAAAACTATAGTAGTGGACCAGGTGTGTGGCTTCTTTGGCAAAACAATTAGCTCAAAAATTTAGTAGGCTTCCAGCGTAGTGAATTTTGTTAGCTACCTTAAAAAAATGTTTTTGGTAAAAAGAGTTTTGAATACTGACAACATCAATCTTTTATTTACTATCATCTTTGTTCTCTCTGTCAAACAGCACTTTACATCAAGGAGATCTGAAATGGTGGGTTTAGTTGGAAAGACAATACCTTTGTGGGGTTGTCTGTCCCCTCAGAGTTCACAGATTTCCCAGATAGAGCACTGTCTTCTTTTCTGTTGAGGCTGATGCCTTGCAACTATTTTGCAGTTTTAATTGGAGACAGAAGTGATTGGCTTTTCAATGTTGGAGGATATGTTACCAGTCTCTCCATTGGTTTAAATTGTAGGATACAACTAGCTCTTCCCTTAGCATAAATGTATCCCCTTCACCTCTGTAGACCACTTAGCACTATGCTGAGTACAGGTCTCTGAAGTTGGGGGTAGTACAGGCAATATATGTTAGCTTTCTAAATTCTCCTATTATTGTCTATTCCTTGGAGATCACCATATTTATGGGTTTAGACTCAGAAGGATCTCATATTATATGTTGAACAAATGGTTGTTCTCCCAAAGAGGTCATCATTTCAAAAGAAGTAATCAACCCAAATGAATAGGGACCTGAAAATTATCAATATTAAGCTGAACCAGATATCACCTAAACAATTCATGTCATTTCAGTCCAATAAAAAGTCAATTATCTTTGCCAAGTTAGGCACTATGTGTGCACAGAACATGGACACAACCCTTAATGTAGAATTGGAGTGGCTAAGGAAAATACACTGAACTTACAACGAATACACTGAAAATACAATGAAGTAAACTTAATGAAGTTAAGAGAGAAAACCATTTCTCAAGTCCTTGTGGCCAAAATAAATCATATATTTATCAGTGTCATCAACAATCAAAGAAATGTGCTGATTCTTACTGTGGATATTGATCGCAAAAAGATTATGATGTGGACCCTGTCCCAAGGAACTAATGATCTACAAACTATCATCAACTACTTTATCCGACCCTCCCTCTTTATTTTATTCATGAAGAAATCATTCTAGAGAGGAGAGGTAATAACTATTCTTTGGCATAACTAGTAACCATACCTAGTTAATAGTAGACCTTAAGAAAAAAAAAAAAAGAATTCAGTTCTCTTAGCACTTCATTTGTTTGCAACAGTGCTAAAAAAAAATGGGGGTCAGAGAAATCTGTGTCATCGACTGTGAAGTGTCTGCAATTTCATTCTACTTATAAGCTAATGTTAACTTGCCACAGTATCATGGATGCTGGCAGAAGACACAAGACTCCTGGGTCAGAGATGTAAGACTTTATTCCTTGCAGCAAAAACAGTAGCCAGAGAGGCAGCATGTTTGCATTCATTCTCTGAGCCACAAATTCCCAGAGGAGCAACATGGATGACCTACATGGATGCTGTTACATGCTGTGGCCTCTGTTTAAAGACAAGAACACTGAGCTTTAGGAACCAAGTATTTTATAGTTGCTAGTAAACAAGCCTGCTCAGAATGAGACATTACCTCATCCTACAAAAAGTGGCCTTTTATTCTTTACTGTGGCCTTACATCCTTGCCATGCTCAAAAAATCATGTGGTAATGGGAAATATTCTTGAAGGAATATCTCCCAGTAACCTCTAGAAGCAGATAAAAATGGTGGATATATCCTTGAAAGTAGCATTTCTTAAATTGTATTGTGCACACAGATATACTAAGAACTTTGATAAAATGCAGACTGATTCAGTGATTCTAGAGAAGAGGCTGAGGTTCTTAATTTCTTCAAGTTTCCAGAGATGCTAATGCTACTAGTCCATGGACCATGTATCGTTAAGTCACAAGCTCCGGAGGATGTCTGGTTAGATCTGATAATGGCTTATTTGGTTCACCATGATCTAAATCCTGGACTTCTATTTTGAAGGTGTAGTCTTTCTAGTTCACTGCCTAGGATTTAGTAGACTGTGAGGGACTCACTAAAAGAGTACAGGAGACCACAACACATGTTCTGAGTAAACCCTTGAACACTGGTTCATAAATTTACAAAAGAGATTGACTGGGATTGCAATGTTCATATCAGCATGATCAACTCACTTTGTTCCTAAAATGAAGCTACACTAGAAGTCATATCATGTCCATCAATAGATGAATGGATAAAGAAGATATGATATGTATAGACAATGGAATATTACTCAGCCATAGAAAAGAATAAATTTAAAATCAGTTGTAACAAGGTAGATGAAACTCGGACCTGTTTTACACAGAGTGAAGTCAGAAATAGAAAAACAAATATCATATGTTAATGCATATATATGGAATCTAGAAACATAGAACTGATGAACCCATTTTCAGGGAAGGAGTGGAAATGCAGATGTAGAAAACAGACTTATGGACACAATGGAGGAAGGAGAGGACAGGATGAACTGAGAAAGTAGCTTTGACATATATACATTATCAATGTGTAAAATAGATAACCAGTAGGAAGCCGCTATATAACACAGGTAGCCCAAGCTGGTGCTCTGTTGACCTAGAGGGGTGGGATGGGAAGGGGGAGGGAGGCTCAGGATGGAGGACATTAGGGCTGATTCACTTTGTTGTATGGCAGGAACCAACACAACATCGTAAAGCAATTACCTTCCATTAAAAAAAAAACATTAAAAATCACATCATAATCAGAAGTTATTCTATTAATTCTTCAAGTTATTCTATTAATTCTTCATGAAGAATTACTGTCTGAGGACACAAAATACTTAAAATCTGTAATATCAACCATTCTCTCACTGTAGCCAGACCTACATAGGACAGTAAATCACCATCAGCAGGTTGTTTGCTAAGCACAGAATCAGAACAAGGGGAGATAAATAAATCAAATAGTAAATGGCATTAGTCTAATATCAACATTGCTTCATTCATCTCACAAAAAAATGGCAATTTTACAAATGGGAGAAAATATGCATGAAGATCAACAATTCTGCTCCCTTTTCTCTGAGCGGTACAGACAGCCCATCCATCTCCAAACCTTTCCCCTAACCCCCAATCTCAGTTGACCTCTGTGACTTTCCTTTGTGTAGGCAGGCAACTGAGCAAATCCTAGATCTCTACTTCCTTTCCTTTAGAGTAATACATTTTTTGTTTAGATGTGTTAATATATTCAATCAGGTTTTTGTCAAGTTCTATTTACTGCATAATCTTTTTGTCTTAAAAAGGTAATTTTGCATATACCTGTTCTAATCTGTTCCTTTCATAATGTAACTCTCAGAGGGCAACTTGATTTCCCTTATTTTCAGTTCTGCAGGTGAGATAAGGCATAGCCCAGGCAATTCAACCAAGTTCAGACAATTATCTTATTGCTTATTTCTGCATCAGATTATTTAGGGACCCTGTAAGGATGAACAAATACTCTCAAATAAAAAAATTTAAATAAGCTTTTCCTACTCGTTTTATTTTAGGAAAGTTGCCATTGTAAGCCACATGGCATGAGTTGTCCTACCTCAGTTGAACCATATCAAATATTGTGCCATATTCCTGTAAAAGTCTAAGACTGAAAAAAAAAAAAANGACATATATACATTATCAATGTGTAAAATAGATAACCAGTAGGAAGCCGCTATATAACACAGGTAGCCCAAGCTGGTGCTCTGTTGACCTAGAGGGGTGGGATGGGAAGGGGGAGGGAGGCTCAGGATGGAGGACATTAGGGCTGATTCACTTTGTTGTATGGCAGGAACCAACACAACATCGTAAAGCAATTACCTTCCATTAAAAAAAAAACATTAAAAATCACATCATAATCAGAAGTTATTCTATTAATTCTTCAAGTTATTCTATTAATTCTTCATGAAGAATTACTGTCTGAGGACACAAAATACTTAAAATCTGTAATATCAACCATTCTCTCACTGTAGCCAGACCTACATAGGACAGTAAATCACCATCAGCAGGTTGTTTGCTAAGCACAGAATCAGAACAAGGGGAGATAAATAAATCAAATAGTAAATGGCATTAGTCTAATATCAACATTGCTTCATTCATCTCACAAAAAAATGGCAATTTTACAAATGGGAGAAAATATGCATGAAGATCAACAATTCTGCTCCCTTTTCTCTGAGCGGTACAGACAGCCCATCCATCTCCAAACCTTTCCCCTAACCCCCAATCTCAGTTGACCTCTGTGACTTTCCTTTGTGTAGGCAGGCAACTGAGCAAATCCTAGATCTCTACTTCCTTTCCTTTAGAGTAATACATTTTTTGTTTAGATGTGTTAATATATTCAATCAGGTTTTTGTCAAGTTCTATTTACTGCATAATCTTTTTGTCTTAAAAAGGTAATTTTGCATATACCTGTTCTAATCTGTTCCTTTCATAATGTAACTCTCAGAGGGCAACTTGATTTCCCTTATTTTCAGTTCTGCAGGTGAGATAAGGCATAGCCCAGGCAATTCAACCAAGTTCAGACAATTATCTTATTGCTTATTTCTGCATCAGATTATTTAGGGACCCTGTAAGGATGAACAAATACTCTCAAATAAAAAAATTTAAATAAGCTTTTCCTACTCGTTTTATTTTAGGAAAGTTGCCATTGTAAGCCACATGGCATGAGTTGTCCTACCTCAGTTGAACCATATCAAATATTGTGCCATATTCCTGTAAAAGTCTAAGACTGAAAAAAAAAAAACCTAAGACTAATCCAGGCAGAACCTGTATATACTTAGCAAATTTATTTACAACCTGGTTCTATGAAAATGTTTCAGTCTTTTGTATATCTACATCATAAACCCTATAGCCAAACTCTCTACACACAAATATAGCATGATTCATTGGAAAGTACTGCTTTTTTAGCCTACTATATAAAAATTAAAATAACCTTTTCCTACAGAAACAATATTTATTCACCTTTTCATTGTTAAATATGTACTCTGTGCCTGCTGTGCATTAACTGATGGAATAGAGTGACAGTAAGGCAGACACAGCCCCAATCTTCAAGAAACATATCATCTGTGATGGATATAAACATGTTAGCAGACACATATGATGCTTAAGGGTCAGCATGGCTTTCTGAAGAAATTGATATGTAGCCTGAAGAATGAGGCAAAAAGAGACTAGAAGACTTCAGGTGAAACAGTATGTATCAATTCCCAAGGTAAGAAAGACTGTTTCCCAGATATGTTCACAAAAGTCCATTTAACCTATAGTTTACTTAAAATGGAACCACAGATTGATTAAGACAAGAAGAGAAAATATTTAGTTGTTGAATCCTAGCTATAAAGGCTGTAAGAGTCCCCAAAAGATCATCTTATCATTTTATCTAACCCCTAATATTTTGGTTAGGGAAACTGACACCCAATAACGAATCCAGCATTTCCCTGAGAGTTGATGGCACAGCCCATATCAGAAGCCACATCACCTGATTCTCTCTACAGACATTGCCTCAGGATAGGGTTAATTATACAATGGAGTATGCCTACTCTGTTAGGTATAATTTGTACAGTAGTATTCAGACTTCTAACTTAAGATAACATGCATTTTAGTATCATGCATTAGACTCAGAAACTTTAATTTGTGTGTTACGTGAGCACATGTATGTATGGGATTAAGTTTAATTTTAAGTTAAATTGCAAGTAACAAATGCCTGATAAATATTGTCATCAGCTTGTTTTGCTTGTGTGACTGAAAGTCTAGAGTTAAGTAAACTAGCCCATGATGTTGGCACTGCAGTGTAAACAGGGACCAAACCATCATCCTTCTACCTCTCTCTGGTATATCCTTGTTATCTCATTGGCACAAGAAGGCAGATATAACTCCAGCAGTACAACTATGTTCCAAATAAGAAGGGAAGGGAATAGGATGACTGAATCTGCTATCTTTTGAGGAACTTTTCTGGAAGTTCTACATGTGCTTCTTTGCATAACCACTCTACTTGTAAGGAAACCTGGAAAATACAGTTTGTTTTTCAGGTCAACCCGTTGCTTCCCCAATAGAATCAGATGTTAAAGTCTAAATCAGAAATACAGCCTGGGATTTAGAAGAGGGTACTTCTTTTCCTGGGTTAGCTATTTCCTTAACTTGTGACTTTGAGCAAGTTACCCCATGTCTGTGAAATTCATTCTCCTCGTTCATGAAATGGAGTGGAATTAAATGAATACATTTAGTTTTGAAAGTTTCAATAAACTAAGTAGTTTCCTCTGATTATTGTAGCTGACCTTTTTACCCAGAATTCCATCACGAAGAAACCTAAAGTAAAAGTAGGCTCAGGCCCGTGTGTGGAGATTTTGCTCTGTGCTGTAACTCTTACATCTTTACCCAGGAGAGACAGTGAGGCATAGGGCAGATACAAACAAGGCAGATAAAAACAGATTGGGCTGGCAAGGTTTCTGATTTTACAGTGCATCTCACACCTCTGGATGTATTTGACTAGTGGAGATAGCTGCAGAAGCCTTGACTAAATCTTTTTTTTTTTTTTTTTTTACCTTATTTTATTTTACTTTACATTACTATGTTGGTTTTGCCATACATTGACATGAATCCACTGCAGGTGTACATGAGTTCCCAATCCTGAACCCCTTCCCACCTCCCACCCCATATCATCTCTCTGGATCATCCCCGTGTACCAGCCCCAAGCATCCTGTATCCTGTATCGAACATAGACTGGCAATTCATTTCTTACATGATAGTATACATGTTTCAGTGCCATTCTCCTAAATCATCCCACCCTCTCCCTCTCCCTCAGAGTCCAAAAGTCAACTAAATCTTTTAACACTGCAGATTGCCCTCAGGAGATATGGAGCATGAGTACCCAGATGTCTGAGCTCTGTCCATTCATGTAATCAAAATCTACTTGGGTCTCACTTTCATAGAGACAGTTGTTTATTTCTAGATAGCACTCTCTTTATTGCCCCCTGAGATGACATACAAAGATAAACTCATATTTTATTCCTTAAACATCTTTTTGCTAATTCAGCAAACTTCCTAATTTCAACCTCATACTACTTCTATTCTTTTTTTAAATTTTTATTTATTTTTTAGATGTTTTTTATTTTTTAAATATAAATTTATTTATTTTAATTGGAGGCTAATTACTTTACAATATTGTATTCTTAACACATAATATCCCATACCCGTTTAAACAAACCCACAAATTTCCTAAACAAGAGGTAGAGCCACTGTGTGACTTTCTATGTGGGAAGGAGATGCTTCCAGCAAATGAGGATTGTCTATAGAACCTTTTCCTGCTATGAGAACTTGGTCTCTGGAAGTTTTCTTTAGTCCTAGTTTCCTCCAGGGCCACTTTCTTTGCTAGTCATCCAGGAACTAAAAATTGCTTTCAAGGTAATCTTATCAAACCAATCTAAATGCTCATCCTTTTTCAAGTTTTCATTGATTACCCTTCTAGGGTCCCTTTGAAGATGTAACAAGCCAAAAGCAAGGTGCCATATCTATTCATGTATTCAGATCTAGCATAATGAGAAGTACAGTCAAGCATGTATTCACTGGTGCCTACACATTTGTGAAATAAACTTGAACACATAGATGTATTTAAATGAACGTGTATGTCTGCTATCGAGAGCCTCTGGACCTCAAGTGTACGTCTGGCGCCTATGCTGGAAATCACTGTTTAAGCAAGAGTTTGCAGTGGTATAAAATGCCCAGCAATTAGCAGCACCAGATGCTTTGCTTTTCTGGATAGTGAGAAAGGAATTAATGTGCAGGGCACTGGTATTTA
>SJYA01000597.1:2780616-2857519 GCA_006410615.1 Neotragus moschatus | reverse complement strand
TCTAAATCAGAAATACAGCCTGGGATTTAGAAGAGGGTACTTCTTTTCCTGGGTTAGCTATTTCCTTAACTTGTGACTTTGAGCAAGTTACCCCATGTCTGTGAAATTCATTCTCCTCGTTCATGAAATGGAGTGGAATTAAATGAATACATTTAGTTTTGAAAGTTTCAATAAACTAAGTAGTTTCCTCTGATTATTGTAGCTGACCTTTTTACCCAGAATTCCATCACGAAGAAACCTAAAGTAAAAGTAGGCTCAGGCCCGTGTGTGGAGATTTTGCTCTGTGCTGTAACTCTTACATCTTTACCCAGGAGAGACAGTGAGGCATAGGGCAGATACAAACAAGGCAGATAAAAACAGATTGGGCTGGCAAGGTTTCTGATTTTACAGTGCATCTCACACCTCTGGATGTATTTGACTAGTGGAGATAGCTGCAGAAGCCTTGACTAAATCTTTTTTTTTTTTTTTTTTTTACCTTATTTTATTTTACTTTACATTACTATGTTGGTTTTGCCATACATTGACATGAATCCACTGCAGGTGTACATGAGTTCCCAATCCTGAACCCCTTCCCACCTCCCACCCCATATCATCTCTCTGGATCATCCCCGTGTACCAGCCCCAAGCATCCTGTATCCTGTATCGAACATAGACTGGCAATTCATTTCTTACATGATAGTATACATGTTTCAGTGCCATTCTCCTAAATCATCCCACCCTCTCCCTCTCCCTCAGAGTCCAAAAGTCAACTAAATCTTTTAACACTGCAGATTGCCCTCAGGAGATATGGAGCATGAGTACCCAGATGTCTGAGCTCTGTCCATTCATGTAATCACAGTCTACTTGGGTCTCACTTTCATAGAGACAGTTGTTTATTTCTAGATAGCACTCTCTTTATTGCCCCCTGAGATGACATACAAAGATAAACTCATATTTTATTCCTTAAACATCTTTTTGCTAATTCAGCAAACTTCCTAATTTCAACCTCATACTACTTCTATTCTTTTTTTAAATTTTTATTTATTTTTTAGATGTTTTTTATTTTTTAAATATAAATTTATTTATTTTAATTGGAGGCTAATTACTTTACAATATTGTATTCTTAACACATAATATCCCATACCCGTTTAAACAAACCCACAAATTTCCTAAACAAGAGGTAGAGCCACTGTGTGACTTTCTATGTGGGAAGGAGATGCTTCCAGCAAATGAGGATTGTCTATAGAACCTTTTCCTGCTATGAGAACTTGGTCTCTGGAAGTTTTCTTTAGTCCTAGTTTCCTCCAGGGCCACTTTCTTTGCTAGTCATCCAGGAACTAAAAATTGCTTTCAAGGTAATCTTATCAAACCAATCTAAATGCTCATCCTTTTTCAAGTTTTCATTGATTACCCTTCTAGGGTCCCTTTGAAGATGTAACAAGCCAAAAGCAAGGTGCCATATCTATTCATGTATTCAGATCTAGCATAATGAGAAGTACAGTCAAGCATGTATTCACTGGTGCCTACACATTTGTGAAATAAACTTGAACACATAGATGTATTTAAATGAACGTGTATGTCTGCTATCGAGAGCCTCTGGACCTCAAGTGTACGTCTGGCGCCTATGCTGGAAATCACTGTTTAAGCAAGAGTTTGCAGTGGTATAAAATGCCCAGCAATTAGCAGCACCAGATGCTTTGCTTTTCTGGATAGTGAGAAAGGAATTAATGTGCAGGGCACTGGTATTTAGCATATTATCTCCTGTTCAGAATCCTGAAGATAATTGTGTATTATGAGCTTGTGCTCTCCTCAGACAAAGAAGCCCTTTGAAATAGCAATGATGGTGAAGTGGTCTTGGTCTGAACAGAGCCTCGTATTACCATTGTGTACTTATTCTCTTCCCTAGGAGCAATTACAATTTCCCAGAACCTCAACAGCCTGCTTTCTGCCTTTGTTTAGACTTGCTGTAAGTCACAAGCCTAACGGGCACTTTTAGTAGTTGTGATTAAGAATCAGGAATGAGATCAGGGAGGTCACAAATGCTTAGATGGCTTGTTAGAGTTGTAAATTCTACCGAACAAATCTCAACAGCTAAATAAAGCCTATATGAACCCGGAAATCATCAGTGTTCTAATATAGGGACAAAAGCTGATGCCCAGCATTAATTTGAAAAATTAAAAAGCTCCAAAATATGGACTCAATATGGTACTAATTTGCATTACAAGAGTTGTCTCTCACCCTTGCCCTACTCCAGGTTTGTACTGGAGATCAAATGAAAATTAGCTATGATGTAGGCAAGGCATGGCTTCCAAGGTGTCTCTGCCTGCCAAATAGGAGACTTGGGTTCGATCCTGGGTCTCAAAGATTCCGTGGAAAAGGAAATGGCAACCCATTCCAGTATTCCCTATTAGGAAATCCTGGAAAATCCCATGGACAGAGGAGCCTGGTGGGCTATGATACATGCCACGCCACGCTCAGTCGCTTCTGTCCACGGGGGTAACAAAGGAGTCAGACACAACTTAGTGACTAAACAGCAATAAGAGGCAAGGCATATTAGTTTGTAGCAGTTTCATATCCTTGACTTTTGAAAAATGAATTTTCTAGGAAGTGTACTTTGAAAGTATCAGCTTTGTGTATCATCTCAAATTTCAGATTTTGAAATATTTTTATTGTTTTTGTTGCTATTAGTCTTGCATGTTTTGTTCAATTATTGTCTTTGACCTAAATCATAGCAAAATCAATTTGGTCAATCATACAGAAAACAACTATTTATTTTTTAAAATGGTAAATTCATGATGCTGACTCAGACTCTGATTAACAATAGATGTATTGTGCTCCAGGGAATTATGAGAATAGTCATATTGATTAAATAATGTGACGGCATCTTTCCTAAATATGCTTTGTGAAGTAACTAAACACATGGCAGTTTATCCATCTTGACTTTCAGAAACCTCTGGATAAGTCTGTCCCAAACTATATTCATGACTAAAAAGGAACTAATAGTAAAATGCTAAAACATATCCCACTTCTAATAGGAATTTTCACATGGTATATGAACTCTTCAGCCATTAATAGTTTGTTTAATTCGAGGTTCAAAATGAAAACTTCTTTTATTTCTTGACACATCATCAGTTTAATCTGCAATTAGCTAACATACTAAGAATCAAATAGATATCAGGAAACTGTCTTTTCCATGAATGTGAAACAGTAAACAAAAACACACAAGTACAACAACTATTACAACAATTGCAAAAACTTTGGACTAAGCCATTAGCTATAAAGGAAATGCTTTATTAACTCTAGTCTTTCAATTTGTTAAATCTTATGAACAGGTTAGCTAGTTTTCCCTTGGGACTATAATAATTTGTTCTATAAAATTTAATCATTATGCCTTTATGCATTAAAAAGAAAGAGATATATGAAATAAAGTCATATTCAGAAGTTTTTTAAAGTAGTAATAAAAAGTACCCAGCATAAACAAAGTTTATATGTCCTGTTAAAGAAAAATTTTACTGTGCAGCATAAAATAATTTGACAACTAAACGTATGCATTTACAAGTAAGAAAAGTATTTACAATACAAAGATTTCATACAATATCTGTTACCTGAAAGATAACTACTGGGTAGGAGTTATATGTCACTTTCCAATTTGTAAATGTAGGTAATTTTATTACTTGTAAAACCATACCGACCCATACATTACTCAGATTAATGTATAAAAGCTAGTAGGAAAAAAAAGGTGTATTGAAGCCCCCAATGAGTTATGCATAGTCTTAGGCAGAGAGGATAAATATCAAGTTCTGTGAGAGTACCAGCAGCATCGAGATACAAATGTACCTGTGTGCCACTTGTCAAAGAAAAGATCTTGCATAAAAAATCCAACCCAAAAGACTTCCCAGACAGACAAGTTATTAAGACTCTGGGCATCCCACTGCAGGAGGCACAGGTTCCATCCCTTGTAAGGGAAGCACAGTCAAAAAAAAATTTTTTGTTTAATCTAAAACTATAATAATAACAAATTAGAAGCAGCTTGTTGTTTTAAAAGACAGAAAAACTACTAAAGTGTTCTCTTCCGTAATCTCTGTAAAACATTTCTGCCCTTGGAAAGCTCCTATGTGTGTCAACAGGTTATGAAAAACAACAGAACATAGCATTGTCCAAATGATAGTAAACGCTTAAACACACTTGATCTGATCCTTAAAACTTTCTTGCATATGAACTTTTTCTTTCCCAGTTTTTCAGAAAACTAAGGCATGAAGAGATTAAGGAAATAGTCCAGAGTCACAGAAATAATTAGTGGCAGTTATGAAGCTGGAACCTTGCTTTGTAAAAATTAGTACTTGCTACACTATAGCCACCACCACTAGAGAAGAAACAGCCTGTGCTGAAGCAAGAACAGGGAGGATGGAATGACCACATTGGTGAGAAACACATGTGTCTGAACTGTTTGAGGGTCACATGAAACAGGTTCAAGTCGCCAGTTTATTAAATTCACATGGAATGATGCTTTCTGTCTACTCTGGCCAAGGTGACACACTGGAGTTCTCTCTCAAAGTAACCCAAATAAAATCTGCATGCCACATATTTGTTATCGCCACTCTGCACTCAGGGAGGGCAAGAACCATGTATATCCCCAATAAAACTGTGTTATTTTGTTTTGAATTTAAATAAATAAATAGGAAGTGTGACTTTAAAAACCTTGAAATGATCATCTAGATCACTGTTGAAAATTGTCTTAAGAATGTGGGAAAGTTATCAAATTATTTATTCCCACAAAAACAATAATAAATCTCTTTATTTCCCTCTGAAATGCACTAAACCACATACTGACTACTCAAATATATATTTTTTTCCTTCCTTCTTCCAAGCTGTACTGGCTCACATTCTCTCTTCCTCCTTTCCTTTTTTTCTTTCAGCCTCTCATTTCACCACCAGACAATTAATTTTTCTTTCTTTGTTCCTTTCTTCTGTGATGTGATTTAGTTATTTATCTAAAACCCTAAAATGTATATAATATCTTTGACAAGAGATAACAAACTCCTCTTGCCTCTAAGAAACATTATATGTGTGCATATATATATGTGTGTATATGTGCACAAACATATACATATACATATATGAATTATATAAAATTCTAAAGTATAGTACATGTACACATAGACAGATATGTGCATATATATAGATATGTAATACATGCAATATATATATATCTAACATATGTATATGTGTATACACTCACACATATATAAAACCATATTTTTATACTTTTATTTCGGAGTGTTCATTCATATTCCTACTTATATGTTTTTAATTTAACATTGGAAAGCTTATTTCCAGCACTAGATTCATCACTCAGTAACCTCAATAAGTATTTGACTAACAATGAACAAATTACTTATTTTCTGAATTTGCTCATCTAGAATACGTGAATGACTCTAAACTCCTCGGGGACTCCTGAAAGCCTAGCCTTGTTCCTGATTTTCTCCTTGGGTTCTAGAGAATCATTTATGGGTAAAAGAATAGAACCAGTGGTATAAAGGCTAAACATTTAGCAAAAATGATTCTCCAGTAGAACTCAGCATACTGAGGGGTTTTGAGTCTCAGCTGTAGAATGCATATTCCCTGTCAAGGAAGCTTGAAGAGGCTTCTAATCTGCTCATTTCATAAACAGGTTAATAAGATGATTTCTCTAAAGCAATCAAAGAAATCAGTAATCTAACTGACAATAAACAAAAACGCCTCGTCGTTTCATGTTGACGTATGGCAGAAGCCATCACAATATTGTAAAGTAATTATCTTCTAATTAGAAATAATTTGTTAAAGTGCCTTTTCATTTAATACGCAGTGTGGTTGAATGGGTGGGATGGAAAAGCTATCATTTGATGAATCTTTGAATTAATATACCCTGCATATGCTGATATACTTTATTGTCAGTGAACAGTGACAGACATCAATTATCATATGAAATCTAGAATGAATAGCACAGAAAACTGTGAATTCCTATATCTCTCCATTATGTGAAAATCAAATGGTGATGGAGCAGTTGCAGTTCACCCGAATTTTACTCTGAGCATCAAGAACGCAGAAAAGTAGCTACATATAAACAATCGCTACTGGAAAATAAAAGTGACTATTAAAAAAATCACAGATGATTGGGTTAAAGTATAGGTAATAGCAAATGCTTATCAATTCCTGTATCATTTCTGTCTTTTCTAGGAAATATATTTTTAGAACAATCTTACCTCCAGTCATTTCTCTAATACTTAGCTACTACATTCATAGCAGAATCTAAATAAGAAATACATTTTGAAATTGCACAGAACTCTGCAATACCTGATAAATTTTATCTCAAGTTGTTAGTTTGGGAATATAACAGAAGTAGGGACAAAAGGGTGAAGAAAATACAACAAAAAGCAAAGAAAATAATGTTGGTTGGTTTGCACTTCTCTAAACAAAAATGAGACATTTTTCTTCCTTTATTTTAGCCTCATATTGTCCTCAAGGAGTCAGAAACCTTTTTCTAGACCCCTAGTGCTTAATTCTTTGTTTGTGTACTTTACTGTATGCTTTACTTCTGTGTCCATATCAGTTAAAAAGTTTTTATGTAATAGTAGACTGATTACTTTACATTTATAATTGTAAATCTGATTTAAAAGAGAAAGTTGAGGGCTAAACCACAGTTTCAGAATATTAACAACAAGGCATCACTAAACATTTCCTTAGCCCAGGGAGACCATACCTGTGCATTCCACCTCCCATAACATCAAGTATAGGAGGTCGAGTTCATGGCTACTATGATCTTTCCAGATGGCTGGCAATATTGTGATGTGGTACCTACATGGGGTAAAGAGAGTCAAGAAGGGATATAGACATCTCTTGCTCCATCCGGGATCAGTCTTGTGCACTAGACTGATGAGTCTTAGGAAAGACAAAGTGGGGTTCCCTTCTGCAGGCAGGACTGGAGATTACCTGGCTTCTGACTGGGTTGCAGGTATTTTGAAAGCTCTCCACTGGCAAGAAGGCAGGTGCAGGTGTTTTCCTGATCCCTCTAAACTCACCCTTTACTCTTGTCTCCAGAGTCTACTCTCCTGACATTTCCTAAACCATTTTCTATCCATCACCCATAACCATTCTTTGACAACACCCAAAGTGTTGCCAAGAACCCCACTTCTCCAGCTAATCTGCCCCCTCGTGGCCCCTAGTAGCATTCTGTCTTTTTCAGTAACGTCAACTTCTACTTCATCCATCATATTCATTTTCCATCATAAGCTTCCCTGAAGCTTATGTGCTGTTTCTTTTTTCTATCTCTCTATGTACCTGGTGATGAAACTGAATAGTCGGCTGGCACTCTCAGCATGTTCCTTGTCAGAATGCCAATACTTGTTGCTCTGTCCTATTTAGAGGACCTGAGTTCTTGATGGGGAAATATGCTCTGCACAGAGACCAACACCATGTCAGCAATCATAGGGAGAAATACTTATTTTCCTTGCTAAACAAATAGCTTATTATTGAAAACCACTAAGAGGTGAGAGAAGTCTGTATATAAGAAATGGCTTGAATCATAAAAGTCTTAGTTAGGCTTAACCTATTATATGTATACATAGAAGCATGCACAAGCACACAAACTCCAGCTGTTTATTTTTTATTTTTCTCCTTTTATTTTGAATATGTCTTCTCTGGAAACTCCAAGCCAAGGATTAAATCAAGTAGTATCTCAGTGGGAATCTGATCCAGCCCTGTTTCCGGCTGGAGTTCACACAAAGGCTCAAAGCAGTGGGAGCATGGCTTCCTTCCAGGAATCATCAGGGACTGTTTTCTTTACTAGTATTTTATTCTACCTGGTTACTTCTCAATAAACGGACTGTTGACTGGTACAAGGAGAGAATCTCAGTATTGGTTCTTCACCTGAAAATACTATGCCAGATTTATTTGATTCTGTAAAGATTTCTAATTGACAGGTACTCTTAGCATATCCTTGGAGGTAATGTGATATATAGTAGAAATGGATGAACCCAACAGTGAGAATCAGAAGACCTAGATTTTAACGAGAGCCCTGCAGTAGGAGAGCTTGGAAAGTCATCTTAAGGTTTCAGGTTGTGGGATAAGATTATCTATAAATCCCTTTCTAGCTATCATTCGATGATTATATGATCTGTGAGTTCCAGTTTTACCCTGTGGGACATTGTTATAAATAGCCTAACATATACACACATTATTTGTTGCCTTGGCAGTTTTATGAAAATTATTGGTTCTGGAATCAAAAAAACATATTCCTAAAATTTTACTGCAAGAGAGGCATTTGATTAAATTTTTCAGTTTGTTGTTGTTGTTGTTGTTGTTGTTGTTAGAGTACATCTTTTTACTTGTGAGCACTAAGGGAGGAGAGGAAGATAGATAGAAGGGTCACTGGGTTTTGAATTATAGAAAACTAAACTGTTAAAGAAACAGAACTTTTCTTTTTCTCTGTTTCCAGAGGGAAAAAAATGAAAGCAAATGAAGATGACAGAGGGAGAAATAAAAACTGGTGGATTCATTAGTTATTGTGTATATGGCTTTGTTACTGTTATTGTTTAGTCACTAAGTCCTGTCCGGCTTTTTTGCAGCCCCATGAACTGTAGCCCACCAGGGTTCTCAGTCCATGGAAATTCCCAGGCAAGAATATAGGAGTGGGTTGCCATTTCCTTCTCCAAGTGATCTTCCCCATCCAGGGATCAAACCTGCATCTCCTACATGGCAGGCAGATTCTTTGCCACTGAGCCAGCTGGGAAGCACAAGATGCAGGTTCAATCCTTGGGTGGGGAGGATCACCAGGAGAAGGAAATGGCAACCCGCTCCAATATTCTTGACTGGAGAATCCCATGGACAGAGGAGCCTGGTGGGTTACAGTCTATGGGGTCAAAAAGAGTCAGATACAACTGAGCTACTGAGTATATACATACGATTTTGTAGAATTTATGAGACTTGGTACCAAGTTCACTAATTCTTAGATTTTGGAAACAAAAATTATGGCTGTTTGACGATTGTGTTGGATGATGTACGTACAGGCCCTAGCAAGGAGCCAGTCATCCTAGAGCAGTTCTTCTTGAACTTATGCAGATCACCTGGGAATCTTGATAAAATGTTGATTCTAAGTCAGTGGGCCTAACTTTAGGCTGGGGTCTAAAACTCTACATTTCTAAAAGCTTCCAGATAATACCAAAACTTTGAATAACAAGGGTACAGATTTTTAATAAGTACAGACTGCGTTTGCCCTTTGTCTTTCCCCTGCAAGAATAAGTACTTATTTACTTTGAAATGATAGATTGGAAGGTTGGTTTTGGTTATTTTGAGTTTTGTTTTTTTTTCTGATCAGTATGCCGGTTTTGTATCATAGTCATCTGTCACCTATAGTCAGGACAAAGGACACCAGCAGTGTATCATTTTCAAGTCATCTCATGTCAACCTGCTGGGACAAGTTCCCCAAACTTTCACTCAGCTCTGTGATCCTTTCCATCTTTCAGCCACTGCTGCCAGCTCTCAAATGCTAAAAATTATTGATTAAAGTCGTCTCTCTCCTTTACACTAGAAAAACAAGTGTTCTCAGTAAAATTCTTTGCCTCTGCTTGTTTCAAACTTCCTCCTGTTAAGAAAATGTAACAACAACAAAAAACACTCTTGCTCTTCCAGGCTTGTGGTTTTAAAATTGTTTAATTTTTTCTGTTTCTCCAAGTGACAGCAAAAGGCCTAGCAACAATTTACTTGACTTTCTAGCTCTTTCAGTAAATAATAGAAGATAATTTACTCTCCTTCTGTGTGATTGGAGCATATTTTAAATTATCCATTTAAGCTGGGTCTGCAATTAAAATTACGTGGGCATTTAGGACATTATTCTGCAAAAAATGCTCTGTGGGCTTTCTTTGATCTAGCTCACAGAGTCCAGATGCAAAGCAGCATAAATACATTGAGGGTAAAATCAACCATATCTTGGGTTCATATACTGATCAAGTTATTTGCCAGCTCTTAGGCAAAAGCCATAGATTTGTCTTTCCAGGAGATTAAGTTTCTCCCAGAGTCAGCAAGAAACTTGGAATCTTCTCTTACTGCACTTAAATTGAAGGCAGTCCTGTTTCTTCCTGTCCCAGTATGTTGATAGAGCAATAGCTCTTTAAAAATAAACAGCAAATGAAGAAACATATGCCTATGAGAGATTTTATGATTTTTTTTTTTACAAATATTCTCTTCCCACCTGACGATAGGATTACACATCTCTACCATTTCTAGATGATGTACAAGTTTCCCTCCCATTGGTATCAGTGGTTATGTGACTTGCATTGGCCAATGAAATAGCAGAATTTGTGTACCCCCTATATGCACAGAAGCCCCATGTACTATTAATAGTTCTGTCTTCTCTGCCATGAGAAGGTCATGAGCCAAGTGAGAGCTATTCCTTGAACCTGGCCCTAAAATGAAGAAGACACATGGAGGAGGATTAGAGTTGCCATTGACTCGCAGTCAACAAATCACAGGGGGAAGAAATAAATCTTCTTGTCAGAGTCACTGAGATTTTAAGACTGTTAGCAAAGCATAAGATGAAAAAGAAAAAGATGACCAGATCAGTGCCATGAAACCTATACAAGTAATTTAAAGGGAAGAAGAATGAAACCCCTCAACTACGGAACAAAAAGTGAACGAAATAATCATATAATTGTCGACAGAAATTTTCAAAGGTAAGAACTCAAAGGTCACATTCTGCCTTGTGCCTCAGGAAATCTATACTAGGAAAGATTTCCCTAGTATATACTAGGGAAGGTGTTTATATTCCGCATGGATTCTTTCGCTGCTTACTTAGGAGTGCCTGTCTTGAACACTTGAGAGGAACATGACTGTGAGGTGTGTATGGGAAAATAAAAAACAGACTATTAATATTCTCATGTATGTAATGGGTATAATTGTAAGTGCTGCAATATATATACTATCCTTGATCTAGAACCAAGAAAAATAACAAGGTAAACCTGAAGATTTATATGCAGTATTGTAAAAGAAGGAAATAAGATTTCCTGTGTTCTAGGGAAAATTCATTCTTTTTAATGGATATCAACATAACAAAAGAAAAGATAACAAAGCAGACTAAGGTCTATGAGAAAGTTTGTTATGATGATTACTTATAATTATTTAAAAATTATTATATTTTATTAATATTATTTTGCCGGATAATCTATGTGATTTAATAATGATAATCTGAATCAAACCTTTGGCACCTACATTGTAACTAGAAAGCATTTTAGTCACAAGGGAATAAAAAGAGCTTTAATAATTCATCATTAATGTATCTTTATGCCTTCATTTTATTTCAGCCCACAAGCCAGTAGTGGAACAGATTCAAAAAAATGACCTCTAAATACGGAAGTGTAATTACTCAGAGTCAAAAGTATGGTTAATCATATGTTTTTTTAAACTCCAGCAAAAATGCAATTTAACAGTCTCCTATATCTCAGTGATTCATGAATGCTATATTTATGCATATTCATGAAAGAAAGACATAAAAAGAATACTTTGTCACTTTCTCCCCTCATTTTGATGTAGGCGGAACAGATACTAAAATGACACCTAAGCCATCTGTTCATCTGAAAACTCTGGAACTCCACGTGATTGGCCACACAGTACCCTGATGATCTGTGCTTTCAGGATTCATGGTTGCCTTTAGCTATTTGGACACAAAAGTTGGAGAAATAACAATATCAAAATTTGGGACCCTAAACATTTTATCAAATTACTGTTTGTTTTTAATAGCTATTTTCATTACACTAACTGTTTACAGTTATCACTCAAATTTGACTTAAGGTTGGTATTTTATAAATTCAATTGAGCACATAACTTTATCCAGAAATACTTTTATTAAGAAAGGCTCTTCTGTTTATCCCCAGAGAGTAAAAGACATTTGAACGAGTATAGAATTAAAAAAAAAAAAAGACGAAACAAAAAAGCCCTTTTAAGTAACGTGACCATATGGTTTATCATCTAATTTAAAAAACTTTTTAGAGTAAAAAAATATTCCTACTAAACATTATCTAAGGATTGTCCTAGGCAAACCAGGATGTATAGTCATACTGGCTGTAGGAAGAACTGGAATATAAATGCTGAATCAAAATAAATACAACCATTGACCTGTGTCAGAAGTTTGTTTTAATTGGGTTCATGGGAAACTTCTTACATTCATTCAACCACGTTACTGACCACGAAGAAAGGGGGGCTGTCAAGAAAGGGCTTAGTGAAATTGAGTTGCCTGCTGACGGCTTTGACGATGGACAGAATGCGTTAAGGACTTTATGGATGGTGTGTTATTTATTCCTTACTACAGCATAATGACATAGTTTCTCTATTTTAAAAACCATAAAATTGAGTTTTAGAGATATTCAATAACTTGTCCAACTCCATTCATCCAGTGTAAAGTGGAGCCTAACTCAAACTTAGTTCTATCCAGTTAGCAAAAACTACACTCTTTTTTAAAGCTATTGAGAATTTTCCCCTTAGGTCCAGGGTTTATCAGACTAGAAGGCAAAAGTTAAGAGAATTTTTCCTGCTTCAGAGAAGAGAATGAATATCTAGCTCACTCTTTTATATAGCATCAAATCCATCCTCAGATTAGCAGCTGTTAAGTCTTGGCTTGTCCTATGTGGGACACAAAATGTTGGGTCTGAGAGCTAAAGGTAATTCTAATCACCTCAACCGAAATCCAATGTAGTCTAGTGGACAAAAGGTGGAATTTGTGCTCAAACAACTTGGAATTGATAACTGTTGGGTGACTTTGGGAAAACTGTTCTGCCTCTCAAAGTCCTAGTGTTCCCATCTGGTAGTATTTACCTTACAGAATTGAAACAACCACAGTAAATTAGATTAGCTCTATGATAGAAAACTATGCAATGCCTGGAACACATTAAAATCACGTATGCTGCTGCTCCGGCTGCTAAGTCCCTTCAGTTTCAGTCGTGTCCAACTCTGTGCGACCCCATAGACGGCAGCCCACCAGGCTCCCCCGTCTCTGGGATTCTCCAGGCAAGAACACTGGAGTGGGTTGCCATTTCCTTCTCCAATGCATGAAAGTGAAAAGTGAAAGTGAAGTCGCTCAGTTGTGTTGTATAGAGAATGTTAATTTTATTATTTCTCCTTTCTGATAGTGGTGAAGGGCTTCAACACAGATAATGGGAAGGGAAAGAAATTTGAAAAAGAAGACCTGAGTTTAAGTCCTACTTCTGCTGTTTGTCAGCTATTTAGCCTGGAGATAATCTCTGAGACTCAATTGCCTCACCTTTAAGTGAATATTATAATAGGTTCCCTTAATATCTCTCAGGATCACTGTAAATTATATAAGAAAGTTCTTTATAAAAGTGCATGTAAAAGTTCTTTTGCAAATATGCACACAAAAGTTCTTTATAAATAATGATTCCAAATAGTTATTATCACTGTCCTCTTCATCATCACCACATCTTCTTTGTGACTAGGACAATAGCTATCTACAATAACTGTAGCTGTTAACTGTGAACACTGGACTTCAAGAGAAACTGATACGTTGGTCTTCAGAAAACACTTTGAGAACCACTTAGTAGAAGACCACTGAGTGGCAACCCACTCCTGTATTCTTGCCTGGTTAATCCCATGGACAGAGGAATCTGGAAGGCTACAGTCGATGAGGTTGCAAAGAGTTGGCAAAGAGGGAGTGGTAGAATCTAAGGTTCAAAATGCAGGTTTAAACAGAATTGGGGGGGGGGGTGGTCTTTAAAGACCTGAAAGAATCTGGAATTCCTGAAGTTTTTTTGCCAGAGTGGTGACATGTACTGTGTTGGGATAGGAGATAGTAGCATGGAAATGTGAACACATTTGTGGTGTTTCCTGAGTAATAAATCCACTGCCAGTAGTGGGGTCTATCCAGAGCCAATAACAGTTGAACCTGGCAAGAACTTCAAATACATATCCTAGGAACTTGATAAAAAACTTGACGTGTTATTTTGTTGTTGTTGGTTTCAGAATACTTTGCTGGGAACTTCTGTGATGATGGAACTATTCTGCTTGGTATTGGGATAGTGGACATAAGACTATGTTTTAAGTATATACCATAAAAAGTGAACTTACTGCATGCAAATTTAGAAAATCAAACAGGATGTTGAGAAAACCCAAGATAGAACACAGACTATGACAAATGAATCTAACTGTGTAACAAATGAATCATATAACCACACTGAAACACGTGAGGAGGAAAGGAGCTGATCTGAGGAACTTCATAAAATTATCTTTTGATTTGATACTGTCAGGCTAAAGATAAAAATGAACTGTACTCAAGCTGGTAAATTTGTTTCTCATGAGATTACGGTTAGCAATTCTAAAACTAATATTACATATATACTAGGGTTGAACAAGTAAGTAAATATATTAGACTAGAGTCAGCTTTCACATTATCTAAGAAAGGAACTACAAATAAGCAAAAACAAAATGCTAGAATTAACTGTGTGGTAGTTTATTGGATTGGACATACCAATATGAACTTATTTTGATTTTAATACACACAGAAATAGATACAGAAAGAAATATAGATATATATTCCCTTGTACTGCCTTCTGAAATGCCAAGAGCAGTGATACCACATTAGTGGCAAGCACATGTATTGATAGCACCCAGATCTAGGTTCCTAATACCATTCTCCAATAAAAGAGAGCAGGTATCCTTGGATAAATGGCTGATTCTAGGACTGGGCAGGTAAAATGCAACGTGAGCCTGGAACATTTTGTGGTACCAAGATATAAGGAAGTGAATTTAAAACAAGGATGAATGACATTGAAGAACATGACAAAGACTGGGACAATTTTGAGCTACAAAATAAATGTTGATAGTACTGAGCTATAACTGAAAGATAAAATTAGTATCCATTATTCATACTGATAAAATAAGTGATTTAATACATAAATGAAGGGGAAGGAGTAATCCTCCCTTACAGAAGAATTCCAATTAGAAAATTTAAGAATGAGAGAAACACACAAAACCACTGTCAGAGCACCATAGTAATAATTGTTGCAGGTATGGTCTATGGGTGTTAAAATAAGGGGAAATTTTAAAAAAGGAAGAAGCTATCTGCATATCCTCTAAATATTTCCCACCAATTACTGTAGTGATTTTAACATATGTCCACAAATTATTTGATACTCCCCCCTCTAGAAGTGGAGCTTAATTCTTCTCCCCTTTGCTTCAAGGGGAATCCCTGGTAGCTCAGATGGAAAAGAATCTGCCTATTATGAGGAAGACCTGGGTTCCATCCTTGGAGTGACCTACAGCAAAAGAATGAAGTATAAAAAAGAAAAATAGTAACTTTACATTGGAAAAACATCATAGAAACTGTCATATCAAAAAACTATAGTTAACCAGTAAGAAGACATATTGATAAAAAAAACTCCCCCAGTATGATAGGAAAAGAAGGGCATACCAGTTCTGTGGGTTTCTTCCCCAAAATATGTAAATCTAAATTGATGAACATTCTGCAGAACATATCAATCAGTAAGTCTGATCAGTAAGTGTAAAGATTAAAATAAAAGAAGAACCAAATGCATACCGCAGACTGGAGGAGGCTAAAGAGACAAAAGAAGAAAGTTCAATAGGGTACCCTGGATTGGATCTTGTAATAGAAAAGGATATTAGTGGAAAAACTGGGAAAATCTGAATACAATCTATAGTTTACTTAATGATATTATACCATTGTTAATATCCAAGTATCAATATTTTTTTTTCATAACATCACTATGAACAAAGCTAGTGCAGGTGATGGAATTCCAGTTTAGCTATTTCAAATCTTAAAAGATGATGCTGTCAAAGTGCTGCACTCAACATGCCAGCTAATTTGGAAAACTCAGCAATGGCCACAGGACTGGAAAAGGTCAGATTTCATTCCAATCCTAAAGAAAGGCAATGCCAAAGAATGTTCAAATACCATACAGTTGCACTCATCTCACACTCTAGCAAGTTCAGTTCAGTTCAGTCGCTTGGTTGAATCTGACTAATAGTGACCCCACAGACTGCAGCATGCCAGGCTTACCTGTAATTCACCAACTCCTGGAGCTTACACAAACTCATGTCCATTGAGTTGGTGATGCCATCCAACCATGCAGTCCTCTGTCGTCACCTTCTCCTCTCACCTCCAATCTTGTCCAGCATCAGTGTCTTTATGAATGATTCAGTTCTTCGCATCAAGTGACCAAAGTATTGGAGTTTCACCTTTAGCATCATTCCTTCCAAAGAATATTCAGGACTGATTTCCTTTAGGATGGACTAGTTGGATCTCCTTGCAGTCCAAGGGACTGTCGAGAGTCTTCTCCCAACACCACAGTTCAAAAGCATCAATTCTTCAGTACTCAGCTTTCTTTATATTCCAATTCTCACATCCATACATGACTATTGGAAAAACCATAGCTTTGACTAGAAAGGCTGTTGTTGGCAAAGTAATGTCCCTGCTTTATAATATGCTGTCTAGGTTAATCATAACTTTTCTTCCAAGGAGCAAGTGGATTTCAATTTCATGGCTGTAGTCACCATCTACAGTGATTTTGGAGCCCAGGAAAATAAAGTATCTCACTGTTTCCATTGTTTCCCCATCTATTTGCTATGAAGTTATGGGTCCAGATGCCATGATCTTTGTTTTTTGAATGCTGAGTTTTAAGCCAACTTTTGCACTTTCCTCTTTCATTTTCATCAAGAGGCTTTTTAGTTCTCCTTTGCTTTCTGCCATAAGTATTGTTTCATCTGCATATCTGAGATTATTGATATTTCCCCCAGAAATCTTTATTCCAGGTAGGGCATCATCCAGCCCAGCATTGTACATAAAACACACTACATATAAGTTAAATAAGCAGGTGACAAAATACAGCCTTGATGTACTCCTTTCCAGATTTGGAACCAGTCTGTTGTTCCATGTCCAATTCTAACTGCTGTTTCTTGACCTGCATACAGACTTCTCAGGAGGCAGGTCAGGTGATCCACACATTCAAAGACTTTGGCGCAGTCAATAAAGCAAAAGTAGATGTTTTTCTGGAACACTCAATTTTTGATGATCCAGCAGATGTTGGCAATTTGATCTCTGCTTCCTCTGCCTTTTCTAAAACCAGCTTGAACATCTGGAATTTCATGGTTCATGTACTGTTGAAGCATGGCTTAGAGAATTTTGAACATCACTTTGCTAGCATGTGAGATGAGTGCAATTGTGCAGTAGTTTGAACATTCTTTGGCATTGCTTTTCTTTGGGATTAGAATGAAAACTGACCTTTTCCAGTCCTGTGGCCACTGCTGAGCTTTCCAAATTAGCTGACATATTGAGTACAGCACTTTCTCAGCATCATCTTTTAGGATTTGAAATAGCTCAACTGGTATTCTATCTCCTCCAATAGCTTTGTTCGAAGTGATGCTTCCTAAGGCCCAGTTGACTATGCATTCCAGAATGTCTGTCTCTAGGTGAGTGATCACACCATTGTGGTTATCTGGGTCATGAAGTCTTTTTTGTATAGTTCTGAGCATTCTTTACATCTCTTCTTAATATCTTCTGCTTCTGTTGAGTCGATACCATTTCTGTCCCATATATAGGGCCCAACTTGGCATGAAATGTTCCCTTGGTATCTCTGATTTTCTTGAAGAGATCTCTAGTCTTTCCCATTCTATTGTGTTCCTCCGTTTCTTTGCATTGATCACTGAGGAAGGCTTTCTTATCTCTCCCTTCTATTCTTTGGAACTCTGCATTCAAATGGGTATATCTTTTCTTTTCTCCTTTGTGTTTTGCTTCTCTTCTTTTCACAGCTATTGGTAAGGCCTCGTCAGACAACCATTTTGCTTTTTTGCATTTCTTTTTCTTGGGGATGGTCTTGATCACTGCCTCCTGTGCATTGTCACAAATCTCCATCCATCGTTCTTCAGGCACTCTATCAGATCTAATCCCTTAAATCTAATTATCACTTCCACTCTATAATTGTAAGAGATTTGATTTAGATCATACCTGAATGATCTAGTGATTTTCCCTACTTTCTGCAATTTAAATCTGAATTTGGCAATAAGGATTTCAAGATCTGAGCCACTGTCAGCTTCCAGTCGTTTTTTTTTTTTTTTTTGCTGACTATATAGAGCTTTTCCATCTTTGGCTGTAAATAATATAATCAATGTGATTTCGGTGTCGACCATCTGGTGATGTCCATGTGTAGAGTCTTCTCTTATGTTGTTGGAAGAGTGTGTTTGCTATGATCAGTGCACTCTCTTGGCAAAACTCTATTCTGTACTCCAAGGCCAAATTTGCCTCTTACTCCAGGTATTTCTTGACTTCCTACTTCCTACAAAATCTCCAAGTCAGGTTTCAACAGTATGTGAACCATGAACTTCCAATGTTCAAGCTGGATTTAGAAAAGGCAGAGGAACCAGAGATCAAACTGCCAACATCTGCTGGATCATTGAAAAGGCAAGGGAATTCCAGAAAAACTTCTACTTTTGCTTTACTGACTACACCAAAGCCATTGACTGTGTGGATCACAAAAAACTCTGGAAATTTCTTAAAGAGATGGGAATACCAGACCACCTGACATACTCCTGAGAAATCTATATGCAGATCAGGAAGCAACAGTTAGAACTGGACATGGAACAACAGACTGGTTCTAAATCTGGAAAGGTGTACATCAAGGCTGTCTATTGTCACCCTGCTTATTTGACTTATGTGCAACGTACATCATTTTCAGTGCTGGACTGGATGAAGACCAAGGTGGAATCAAGATTTCTGGGAGAAGTATCAATAACCTCAGATATGCAGATTTCAGCACCCTTATGGCAGAAAGAGAAGAAGAACTTGAGCCTCCTGATGAAAGTGAAGGAGGAAAGTGAAAAAGTTGGCTTAAAACTCAACATTCAGAAAACGAAGATCATGGCATCTTGTCCCATCACTTCATGGCAAATAGGTGGGGAAACAATGGAAACAATGAGAGACTTTATTTTCCTAGGTTCCAAAGTCACTGCAGATGGTGACTGCAGCCATGGAATTCAAAGAGGCTTGCTCCTTGGAAGAAAAGTTATGATTAACATAGACAGCATATTAGAAAGCAGGAACATTACTTTGCTGGCAAAGGTCCATCTAGTGAAAGCTATGGTTTTTCCAGTAGTCATGTATAGATGTGAGAGTTGTACTATAAAGAAAGCTAAGCACTGAAGAATTGATGCTTTTGAACTGTGGTGTCAAAGAAGACTCTTGAGAATCCCCTGGACTTCAAGGAGATCAAACCAGGCAATCCTAAAGGAAATCAGTCCTGAATATTCATTGGAAGGACTGATGCTGAAGCTGAAACTACAGTTCTTGGAACACCTGATGCAAAGAACTGACTCATTTGAAAAGACCCTGATGCTGGGAAGGATTGAAGGTGGGAGGAAAAGGAGATGACAGAGGATTGGATGGTTGGATGGCATCACCAACTCAATGGACATAATTTTGAGCAGGCTCCCAGAGTTGGTGATGGACAGGGAAGCCTGGCATGCTGCAGTCCATTAGGTCGTAGAGAGTCAGACATGACTGAGAAACTGAACTGAACTGATTAATAATTTTATTATTTAAAATTTGTATTTGAAGAAGAAGGTCGCTCAGTCGTGTCTGACTCTTTGCGACCCCATGGACTATAGCCTACCAGGCTCCTCTGTCCATGGGATTTTCCAGGCAATAGTACTAGAGTGGTTTGCCATTTCCTTCTCCAGGGACCTTCCCAACCCAGGGATTGAACCCTGGTCTCCCACATTGTAGACAGACGCTTAACCGTCTGAGGCACCAGGGAAGTCAGATTATTGCATAAGATTTTAATTTTAGAGGATGATAGGTGAAAAGTATATGGGGACTCTCTGTTCTGTTATATGATCCTTCTATACATCTAAAATTAAAAGTTAAAAAATTATGTCAAAATAAAGACTTTGCCTTATTAATGATGATGAACAAATTAATTTATCCAATGGAATTAAGCAATTGGGAACACTAGAAATATTTTTTTAATACTTACTTTCTTCCTCACATTGATTTATTTTCTCCAAGTGTCTGATGTAATTTTCAGAGCATTTTGAACTTGCCATTCCCTCTTTCCCATACCACCTCCAGCCAGCATTTATCTGGAATAGTGGCTCAGATGGTAAAAAGCATCTGCCTACAATGTGTGAGACCTGGGTTTGATCCCTGAGTTGGGAAGATCCCCTGGAGAAGGAAATGGCAGCCCACTCCAGTATCGTTGCTTGGAAAATCCCATGGACAGAGGAGCCTGGCAGGCTGCAGTCCATGGGTTTGCAAAGAGTCGGACACGACTGAGCGGCTTCACTTTCACTTTTCACTTTCCCAAGCTTTACCACACTCAAAAATCAGCAATTCCAAACTCTCACCAATACCAACTCAGGATTTACTCTCCTGCTTTCCTATCTTACCCAGTTATTTTGTGCAGTTCTCTAGGTGGTTGTTTCTCAGATAAGCCTTCCCAAAGGTATTTGCATTTTCCATAAGGATATGTGAAAGATAAACTATATCTTCCTTAAGGGACTAATTTTTTAACTGCAAGCTATTAGGCTTTATAGTATGTAGATGCCTGTAGTGGAGGAAAGTCTGAATTCTTCAAATCAAACTATAGAATATTTCTAAAGCCATCCCAACTCACAGCCTTCCCAATTTAAGGGTTTCTCATCTTTTGCCAAATGTGCTTTCCACATTCCTAATCATTTCATGCAAAATAAAAATTAGACATCTGTTGAGATATTTTCAGTTCTCTGTTTTACACATCTGTTGTTCTGTGACCCTTCTTATTAGGAAGATTTGTCACCATATGTAGTCATAAAAAAGACAGGAGAAATAGGTTAATTGAATATTTATGTGTAATTTCAAAACAGAATATATACTCCTCCCCTCCATGGTTTTCACTTTGGGAGTATAATTTTCCCTCTCTTTTCCTTTGGGTTTCATCTTCCCTGAGTGGAGTTGTGTGAGTATGTGTTTATTGACTTGTGTGTGTAAGTAGAAAATATATAAAATTCATATCAAAACATTGTCACCAAGAGGATAGAAGAGTAACTTGTCGTACATAGATTCTTTTTCTTAGAATTGCATATATATCCAAGACAATATGTGCAATGAGATTCATACATTATCATGATAAATGCTTCTGAAATTGCTGAGTAAGCCAAGAAATTTAATTTGACATAATGGTCATATTGTTTCAATTTTTCAAATAGTAAAGAAATTTGTCTCCATTCACTGATAGAGCTATGTGCACCTCTCTCTTCAGCACAAGCTTCCCATTTTCTGTCTAGCCAGTTTTTGACTAGGTAATAAGTACATTGTCTCAGACATAAGAATTTCAGACATATTACATGGAAATATGAGCTCTATGCTTCAAATGCTAAAATCTATCAGGGAAACCCCTGTTTTCTGAGCCATGTAGAGACTGCTATTGTGCATTAAGTTTTGATAAATCTGGCTCTCAGAATTCATCTAGAAACTATTTTATTTTCATTTAAAGAGAAGAGGTTTAGCAACTGATATCTTATAGTACATTAAATAATATTCTCTAGAGAACAAACGTATAGAACCAAGAGGGAAGGAGGGGGTGAGGTGAATTGGGATTGATAAATATATATACCACCATATATAAAATGGGTAACTAATGAGAACTTACTGTATACCACAGGGAACTCTATTCAATGTTCTGTGGTGACTTAAATGAGAAGGAAATCCAAAAACAGGGGAAATATGTATGTGTGTGTATATATATATATATAACTTATTTGCTTTGTTTTTCTGTTTGTGGCAGAAAATAACACAACATTGTAAAGCAACTATATATACTCCAGTAATTTTTTTTAATATTATCTGAAAAAGTATATCAAGTTCAGGACTTTGTACCATCTTTTATAATCTAGTTATATCAAGTATAAGATGATCTATATTCATTATATAACACTGTGGAAAAATACCGTTTACTAAATATACAGGCTGATATTTAAGAACATTATCAGATAGAAACCTAAGCAGAAACTTGGAAGAATTTCTCAAGGATCTTTTCCTCAAACCTATGTATTATTAATAGCCCATTGAAGGTGAAGGACACTTGAAGATATTTCCAACCCATAGGGTTACAAAGAGCAACAAAGGAACACTAGAAGAGATTTTTATCTGTTCAAAGATAGCGTGCAAACAGTCTTACCAAAAAGTATTTATCTTCTTTCAATGAATCTTTGCTCACTTCATTTTCTTAAATAACCTATGAAAGGAATAGAATTTGACAAAATATTAAACTTTGAACATTGACTGGCTGTTTCTATGTTCTGTGTATACTTAGCTGGAGTCATCAAACTTTCACTCTTGGTCACTATTTAGAGTAGCAGGTTAATTTTCTCCTTCCTTTAGGCAGTGAACACATATATGGTACCTTTAGCTATGTATCTTTTGCAAATAGTAAACATTCTAAAGGGCTTCCCAGGTGAGTCTGTGGTGAAGAATCTGCCTGCCAATGCAGAAGTCGCAGGAGATGTGGGTTGGATCCTTGGGTTGGGAAGATCCCCTGGAGATGGAAATGGCAACTCACTCCAGGATTCTTGTCTGTATAATCCTATGGACAGGAGCCTGGGGGCTATAATCCCGGGGATCGCAAAGGTTGGGAAATGACTACACATACACACAGACATTCTAAAAATACTGTGCTTATGTTTCAGATAACATTATGAATCAACACTCAGAAAGAAAATTCTCTTTCTGTGTCTAAGGCAGGGAGGGTGACTTGACATACAGACTTATTTCCTATTCTCTCTCCTGGCAGACATTGCTAATCAGCCTTGATCTTTTTTGCTACTTAGCTAATTACATCCTCCAAATACCCACTACCAATCAGTCATGATTGACATGTAAGAAGTACCTATTTGCTTAGAGACATCTGAGAATGACTAGCTATTTAAACTGGGATATGATGTAAAATATATGTGATCTGTAATTTGGGACTAAGCAGAGATCAGAGCAGCCATAATACAGCTTCTCAATTCATTACTTCCAAGGTTAGTAATGCCTTCTCAAATTCTGTTCCAAGTGGCTGCTTCCTATCCATCAGAGGAAAAGGAATCCTTTGAAAGAATTGCCCTTACAGGAGAGATGGAGAAAATAAAAACTGTTGAGTACTTTGGGGTGTTTGTTTTTTACTGGCGATGCTGAAAAGATCTTGAGCTTAGAGATCTTGATTTCCTGGATTTGTGGCGCTGAAGCTTCCTCTTTAAATACCCAAATGGCTCTCATTGCAGCCGTCAAGCAGGCTCTACACGCAGGGCATCTTTGGTCCTGTAACCTGGCAAATGAAATCCAGAGGAGAAAAAATTCAGGAGCTTTATGCTCAAAGTGATTCTCTAATCAAGAGAATTAGGAAATTCAGCCTCAAGGTTTTCTTGTAGGGTGTCTAAATCTTTTTACCAGGAAAAAGAAGAGAGTAGGGCTCTGTGAAAAAGTATTGTCCCAGAATAGATTTAATACCCTATGCTGAATTTCTTGGAACTTGGGGGCAATAATAGGATGCAGAGAGTGAAAACCCCAATATAGTAGATGATTTTCTGGCTGCAAACTCTTCACCTTTTGAACGATTAAGTGACTCATTCTTTCTTAAAACAGAAACTCTCTATCTTGGAAGCTGAACACCCCCTGATAATTAAATGGCCTCTGCTAGCTGACATATACTGAAAGAATAATAAGATTCTTTGATTTTTATATTAGTATTTCATTTTAAAAAATTATCTCTAATTAGCAACTTAATATTGTCTAATTAGCAAAATAATATGACCCACAATTAGCTCTTGATTGATGTCTGTCTCATTTATACTTCATTAAGGCCCAGTTTTTCAATAATAGAAAAACCAATATTAAAAAATATATATTTTTAGGGTTAAAAAGTTATTTAAACCATTTTTTGTGCCTACTCTAGCATCTATATGTCTGAAAAGCTTAAAGATGAAAGTCAACAGCAAAATTATTTTTATTCACAAAAGTATTCATTAAAGCAATGAATCTTCATTTAGCATGCTGATTTGATTGTTGCAATGTAAGTCCTTTTCTGCAAGCCAAGTTTACAATTAAATATTACTTTTAAATCCTTTAAATGTTCTATTATGAAGATATTTGATACTAACCAAAGGAAATATAATATAAAGGATAGGAATTCTGTACCTAATTAAATGTAATTATTAGAAATATGTTAGTAATATAGCTACACATTCAATTTTGATTTTAATAATATAACAACATAAATTATTTTGAAAGCCATCAGCTATTAACTTTTTTTTTTTTTTTTTTGCATATTGGCTTTGTGTACAACCACAGTCTCAGGTAAAATTTTCAAAAACTATGCACAAACAGATGTGAATCCTTGTCTGTATTCCTAGAGAAGGATAGAAACTTATAGCAATATATTTCAGATGACTTACATCTCAGCTATGACTTAAAAATATCTCCATTGTACCATTCCTTTTAAACCTTTTCATCTGAAAAGCTTATCTATAAGGCAGATTTCTGCTCTTATGACACATTCTGATAGTGTCTGGCCTACTTCTGCGGCTTAAAGTGGGTTCATTAAAATGAAGTACATTAACATATAAGCCACAGACTGAAGATGAAATTGCCTTAAATAACTACCAAGGAAGTAGGTGTAAATGAAAACAGTTATAAGTTGAAAATTAATTCAGGCATTAATACTTTGATATCAGATGGATTCCAGGCTAGGCAATTAATTACTCATTCTGAAATGCTGGAAATAACCTCATTATTTAAGGACATAGGAAAATGTACAGATGAGACAGGTCACTTAAAAAGAGGATATGTATAAAATGTAAGATGCAATGATATACATTGTTAGTAAAGGTGTTCTAGGGGAGGAATGTAGTTCAAAGTGTAATATCATTTCTGGATGGTGCATACTCAGTGAAAATTTAATAATATGGAAAAAAGAAAAAAAGTAGGAAATTGCATAAGTATATGTATATTTCACAAGCTAACTTTATTCTTTCATGGAAAATATAGAGTGTAAATAATGAAATCTGTGTTATAAAATGTTAAGAATAGAAATATAGTGTATGTCTCTATATCTAGGTCAAGTACAAAGAAACATCTTTTCCTGACAGTGCCAATTTTCTATGTTGTAAAGGAATTGGAAAGTTTCAGTTCTGAAATTATCTGGAGAATATAAATAAAATCTATTTTTGCCTATTTATAATCAATGTAATTTAAGAAGAAGGAGGAGGAAACAGGGAGGAGGAGGAAGGGAGAGGAGAAGAAGGAAGGGGATGGAGAAGAAGAAGAAAGGATAAAAAGGAGAAGAGGAAGAGGAAAAGAATGTATATATCTCTGTTATTAAAGGTACAGAAGTTTTCATACTTTTTGCACTTACTTTGCTAGTATACACATGAATGTAAATGACTTCTTTTCAGGCTGCAAATCCTTTTGGAATGAAAGAAAATGTATTTTAAAAAATTAGCTACTAAAGGAAGCTTTAAGGTTATTTGACCAGATGACCAGTGAACTTTGTATTTGGTGTAAATTCAAGTCAGTTGGAGGGACTGCCTGGAGCCTAGTACTGAAAAGGATTATGAGACTGCCATTCTGGCCAGCAGAAATGAATGCCCTCATCCCTAAGTGGTGACCAGCATGTGTGGGAGCACGGAAACTCACATACTTGTTCTTTGCCCTGATTTAAATTTTTCATTCTATAGTCCATTAAAAAATGGAATTTGTCTAGAATTTTAAACATGAGTAAGCGCAGGAAAGGATAAGACCTCAGATCTCTTGATTTCTAGTCCTTTTTTTTTTAATATTACACAATACTATATCTGAATATTCTTTGTGTACATATATATACTGTGAACTTCTGTTTGTCTTTATATGTGTATGGCAGTCTGAATATGCCTTTGAAATACTCAACTATACAAGTAGTCTCTCATGCAGTGTATATGTTCTTGTTCTCATTTATTTGGAAATAGAGCAGACGGTTAAAATTCCCTCAAATAAATAAAATTACAACTGATTTTTCCTTCATTATTGTCTGTAATGAAATTTGGTTTATTTTCAGAAATTTCAATGTTTACATTTTTTAAGAAGATCACTGTGAAAGAATGCATGCTAAGTCATGTCCAACTCTTTGAGACCCTATGCCCATAGCCTCCCAGGCTCCTCTGTCCATAGGATTCTCCAGGCAAGAATATTGGAGGGGGTTACCATGATCTTCTCTAGGGTATCTTCTCAACTGTGAAAGGATAAAGCTTGTATATTATAAAAGAACAGTGCTTACACGTTTGTTTTAAGGTAGGAGAAATTCCATTGGCAATCCATGTGCAGTTTGCAATGTTATTTCATTAAGTACTTATAAATAATATCTATAAAAATTCTCCTTCAGGACGTAAAATGTAGAGTCCTATGCTATGGTATAGTAAATTTCTTTTATAATGCTGGTGTCTGCAACAGCATAATGTCCATGATGTAGTTGTTCTAAGTTACATTCAGAGAGATGTATTATACACTTAAAATGGTGATTATGTAGGTAGGGCTGACTTCATAGCTTGCTCAGGTGTTATATTTCATGATGCTAGAAAGGGAACAATTTCCCTAAATCCTTGCTCACAAGCTGATTGTTACTCTCAATACTATAAGAAGCTTTTCTAAACCATGGAAAAGTATGGTCCAGTCTCTCCCACTAAGTGATATGGATAAGGAGCTGAAAATAGATATCAGGAGATATCCTGTGAACACTGGTCTAGGCTGTATTCTCAGGAGCTGGAGGAGTAATTGACCATGAATATGCAATGTTTTGCAAAGGAAGTAAGAATTTGGGAGCCATGTATCTCCCATGAGAATTTGGGATACATCTCATGTGGATGTTTTATACCTGTGGTCACAGTGTTTCTGCATGAAGGGCTAGATTCAAGAAAAGTCAAGTCCACAACAGTAGACAGAGAAAAATTGGGTTAGAGGCAAAAATAAGTGTCACCTTCAGGATCCTGTGGAGCAGGTGTGAGTTAGAACACCTGGAGAGGTCTCTTGAGGTAATGGTGTTTCTAGGAAATGGAAACTCCAGGACCCAGGAGAGGAAGAAGGTCTTAAGGATATAACACAACAAAAGCCAGAGAGTTTCAACTTTAAAATGTTATGCCATTTATAGAGTAGCATGAGTGATGAAAAAAAAAATCTGTGAAAGACTAGAAAGGTAATATGGCAATGAAGAGAATGAAATGATCATAAATGGAGAAATAAATATATGCTAAACTTGAGAGCTCCAGATAACATGTGGTGGGTGATAAAAGATGGAGAAGACCCCCCCCCCCCAAAAAAAACCCTCAAAGACTAACTGACCACTCAACCATTTGGCCTTTGACAGTAGAAGTGATTATCCTACAATGCTGCTAAATTTATGAAGGAGTGGGCAATTTACAGTATACTTTAAGCTTACTATGTTACTATATAAATAAGGAAGGAAATGTAGATTATTAGAAACTTCCTTATCATTCCTAAAGCATAATCAAGTGTCCTTTCTGGATTCTGGTTTATATGGTACTATGTAATTCATATCACAAATAAGACATCTGTTTGATAGATTTCAACCAAAATTTACTGAACACTTGCTATGTGCCTGGCGCTACACTAGGAACTTGAGCTTTCAGTAGTGGTCAGATGCTGCGATGGTCCCTGTTGTCATTCACTTAGGGGATACAGAATAAATATCTGAAAGAATCCATGAAAGAATATTATGCAGACAGAATAGATATATTATGACCATCCACTTCCCCTTCAATTAGTGTTGTTGTAAGCCAGGAATTCCTCCATATATAGTACTCAAGAGTATGAACTTTTAGTTTTAATAGGCCCAAGCCACTTGTTAGGTAAATGGCCATGAAATATCACCTTACCACTGTGTACTGGTTTCTGCACATATGCAATGTCTATTAAAAGAAATATTTTAGCAGGAATATTCTAGCAGAAGAACCTAGATCTGATTTTGTTCTCCTTCCAGGCATAGGGAATATTTAGGCAAGATTATGTGATTTGTTTCAACCAATGAGATTTTGAGCAACTATATGTGGGGCTTATATATCAAAACATAGAAGAACTTAAACTATGTTCTCTTTCCCTCTCAAGCTGACCAAGGAGAACATTTGTTCTTTCCAAGCAGTAAAATAACATGACAGTTATCCTGATCTCTGAGGGAAATATAGATATGAATGTAGCAAGGCAATAAATATTATTCTAATTCCTTGAGATTTTAAAATTACTTATTACCACAGCACTGCCTAATTTATTCTAGATTAGATGAAACATTTGTAGTGTTTAGCACAATGTCTCAGATACAGCAAACACTCAGTAAATGCTAGCCTTCACTCAAGATACAGACTGTTTTTCTGAAAATGCTTAGTTTATTTTCCTGGTGTTTAGGAGGCTGATGTTCTAGACATTTCTCTTGTATAAAAACTCTCTTATTCTTTGTATGGGGAAGCTATCAACTTCTCTCCACACAGATTCATGTGAAATGACTAACTCCTTCTTTTATTTAAATCACTGTACGTTGACAATATTTGCTCTACCAAAGGGGCTCATGTTATTCAGCTCCACAAAGTCGCAAATAATATATATTTGAAAACAAGTGGTAGCTGATGTAAGCACCAGATGGCTCAAACATAAAATCAAGGGAGCTGCTTTTAGCTCTACCCCAGGGCTCTTAAAGCCGCCTTCTCAGTCCTCCTTTATATGTTGTAGTTTATTTCTGAAGTGACAATAAAATTGGGAGCAGCAGAATGGAAAGGAGCACCACAGCCTCGGCATGTTTTAACAATCTGCTACGCATATGAGATGAAACTTTGCCATCACCAGAATCAGCAACATCTTGACACATGATTCAAACGTCAAGAATATCCAAGAATGTAAGATGTCTTTGAAACAGTGACAAGAAGCTGAAGTCAAATCCAGATTGGAGTCCAATGCCTGACAGAATTTTGTCTTCTCTTTTCTGCAAGCTGATAAATATGGAGGGCACAGTTTTGACCTCGGGGGCTGGAATCTTAGGAAATCCATTTTTACAAACCCTTGCATTGGATGGCTGCATGGAGTGAATTTAGTGTGAAAGTGTTTCAGAAAAGTGTTATGCCCTGAGAAGCAGGAATCTGCCGACTCAGACATACACCAGCTATGGAAAGGCTCATGAGTAGCAGAACAGGTCCCATGTCAAGAAGAGAGTTGGTGGGACTATTCTGGTGCTGTTTTGCTACATGATAAATTCTCTCTAACTTATTGGCTTAAAACAACAGACTTTTCTTATCTCAGTGTCTGTGGATCAGAATTCCAGGAGTGGTTTAGCTAGGTGGTTCTAGCTTAGGTCTCTCATGAGGGAGCAGTCCAGATGACAACTGAGACTGTAGTCATCTGAGGTTTGACGAGTCTAGAGGATGTTTTTTTCAAGAGCATTCAGAGTGTTGTTGGTAGGAGACCTCAGTCACTTCCACATGGCCTTTTTTAGCTGCTTGTAGCAGGCCTTTTCCCCAGCTATTAATTAAGGTGGGCAGTGGGTGAGGCACTCAAGACAGAAGTTGTATTGGCGTTTTTAATCTAGAGCAAAGTGATATACTATCACTTCTGCCTCAGGCTATTGGTCAAACACACCCACTCTGGTACAGATATGTGAGTATCAGGGTCGGGGGCATTGGAAGTCATCCTGAAGGTTGGCCGTCACAAGTGCCATGGCTGTAGCAGGACTAGCAAAGCAGTTCTCTCCATCGCTCTTCTCCTTTCTTCTGCTGGACTAGCCGTCTGAGATGTGCGTGCAGTCGACTCTTCTGTTTGGATCACACTGATGCAGAAGGACATCCTGTTCATTAATCTTTTGTGTTTACTTTAAAAGTTTTTTGTACATCTCTAAACATCTTTCACTTCATCTTCTCTTTCTGTGGTGGACCAGTCTTGCTTTGATTCTTCTGCAGGAGATATTAAAGCTGCAGAGCTAATCAGTTTTGGGGATGCCTTTTCCCAAATAGGAAAGACACAAGAATGACTGTGAGTGGCAGAAACAGTCCATCCTCTTTCCACTCTAGTGATTTTGCTAAATTGCAAAATATTGTGCTCTCATTTCCAATTAATTATCCACAAACAAATACTTTCCAATCTATTGTCTCTGTCTCTTGACAAATGAATAAAAATTAGACGGACAGTATCAGACAATAAGGAAAAGGACTGTTGCATTGAATTGGCAGTAAGAGAATGATTCAAACAAAGAAACGTAAATTAGAAGAATAGGAGCTATTCATAAAGGATTTTCGACCTCTTACTTTAGCTGTATAAAAACATCCAAAATATCAAAATATTCCAGAAGAAAAGGAAGCCGGAGACACAGTTATTGGCCAAAATAGAAATTAAAAAAAAAAAAAAAACAATTTTAACAGTGATTGTGTGTCAAACCAATTTGCCAACTTCCTTCTAGTTTTTTTACTTCATTCTGATCCATCTAAATTTGTAGTCTTATTAGCCCTTAGCTTGAAATGATTTACAGAGGCACCAAAAAATAGGGTATTTCTTTATATAGAAAACTGATAGTTGGTGATGTAGCTCTTAACTCATATTACATGTGTTTCTTAAGTCTGGAGAGCTACCCTTTAACCAACAGCATCTGTGACCTGTAATACCTTGTGAGGCTTAACTGCTAAGTGCACAGGCTCTAGTGAGTCCAGACACTCTGGTTTTTCATTCTGGCTAGGCCACTTACTTTCTGTTCACCTTAGACAGGTGACTTAATTTATCTAGGCATAATTTCCTTCTCTTTAGTAATGGAGATTATAATGGTATCCACTTCTCTGGATTATTGGGATGAATAAAAGGATTTACATGTTTAAAGCATTTAGAATATTGCCTGACATGTAATCAATACATAGGTGCCTCTAAAACCACAACCTTTGAAAACACATTTGACCTCTTTATTCAGTGACAATTTATATTTTATGTTTATGTTATATCAATTTTAATGATTTTGCCCCAATTGAAAGTGTGTGCTGTCTTAATTATCTTTGTATCGTCAATGCATAATATAATGTATCACACATAGTACATACTTAGCTTTTGAATAAATAGATGAATTAATTAACAAATATATCAAGTGATTTGATTCTTCATGGTCAAAATTTTATTTTATTTTCTATGTAATGAATGAGAATTGTTCATCATTATACCATTGACAACTAAACCAGGTTAAATAATTTGGCAGGGACTCGTGACTTAGAGCTGCTGTGTTAAAATTTTTTGAAATCATAAATAAAAGGTTACATTTCCTTTTGGTAGTATACCTCTTATAGGCTTATCAGACCAGATTCCTCTTCACAGATATAGCCATTTAATCCTTAAAATCATAATATCTTTGAGTTGTAATCTATCATGGATACAGTATACAATAAGTTCCCTAGATATGAACCTTCAAGTTGCAAACTTGCAAGGATGCAAACATGCCTTCCATCGATGTCAGATGTGAGTGAAACTGCAACTTTAACCTCCATCTCCTATTACTGGTGATGCCTCATCTCCACCATCTCCCACCTCCTCTCCATCCTCCAGTAACTCTTCTTGCCTCTTCACTCGATGCCAGCTTCTCGATGCCAGCTATTGTACTGTTCTACTATACTTTTCAAGGTATTGTACTATAAGATTTAAAGTGTTTATATTTTGTGTTTGTTTTTGTGTATTATTTTTGTGAAAAGTATTATAAACCTATTACAGGAAAGAACTACATGGCCATTTGTGTTAGTTGGGTACGTAGGCTAACTTTGTTGGATTTAGGAACAAATCGTACTTCCGAACGTGCTCTCAGAACAGAGCCCGTTCTTATGTAAGGACTTATTGTAGTCAGATTGCTAATTTACAGTGAAGAATGAAGCAAGTGATGCCAAAATCATATAGTTAATTAGGATCCAAAATGCAGAAATATATACAAGGGAGGAGTTGTAAAGAGAGAATCCATCTTTGTCAACCATCAAATTATGCTTCACTTCTTTGTAAGTGTCCTGAATTTCTCTCAACAAGGTTGATTCTTCCTATAAAGGCAGCTGTCAGGGCTTCCTGTTTCATGTAGCTCATCATATCTATAGGAAATGGAAATTTGGGGAGATTGATCACAAGATGAATCATTTCTACAAAAGTGTCACAGCCCACATACAGTTAAAAGACAAAGGCAAAAAAGTTAAGGCAAGAATATGGTGAGAGAGGGACTTCCAGTGGTTAAGACTCCAAGCTCAGAATGCAATGGGTACAGTTCAGTCTCTGGCCAAAGACCCCACTTGCCACACAGCATGGCTAAAAAAAAATGTTTTAATTAAAAAAAATATACGGTGAGATACATAGCGACAGAGAGAAAGAGATACAGAAGGCAGTGGCCTATCCAAAAACGTTGAGATTTAAAGGGATATATGAAACCTTGAAATCAGCAAAGGGCATTGACTTTCAAAGCTGTCTAATCACTTCTAACCTGGGACAGTTCAGGAGAGATTATTTTCCCACAAAATTTTTTTGGCATTTGCCAAGGAAGCCAGCAAAACTCAAAGTGAAACTCCTATTAATAAAACACAAAGAGACGTATGTAGTATGCCTCTTCCTTGTAAGACCAAAATATCCCTTGTTCCTTCTATGGACTGGTCAGCGGCAGACAAACAAATCCTGATCTGTGGTTTTATGCTCAGCCCAGGTTCTATAAATTCAGCATGAGATACCCACTCCACAAACCATTCTTCCCTCTTATAATAGACTAGGTTTTATTAAGGCAGAGATACTGTCTCTCTCTGCACACTGATGTTTCTCTGACATCTAGCATAGCATTTGGCTATGCTGTGTTACTAATTAATAATCTTTGATCATGAACCAATGAGTGAAATGCTTCAGATAGAGTCAGCAGCCAATCAATTGGTAAAGCAGGAGAGCTTCCCTGGCAGTCAGGAAACCTGAATTTTCATCTCGGTTCTGATCCCAACTAGCATTGTGGTAACTGACATGTTCTCTCTCTCTCTCTCTCTCTGGGTTCTATGCTAAACATTGTGATTAAGGAAATAGTCCTACAGAGGTTAGATAAGTTGGCCAGGGCTTCAGAGTTCATCACAGAGCCAGGACAGATTCCCAGCTCTACCTTCTTTTCACTGTACTTTGCTATATTCCTATAAAGTAAATTGAGTCTCAACAGAATTATAAATTACTTGCTACTACCAAGCACAGCTACTCAGACTGCTTCCTACCCACCTCTCCAACAATCTGCTATTCTGGTCTGTCATTAAATAGATGAGAATAATAATTATAATACATAAAAAGAATGTGTATGTAGTCTATTTACATTATGTTAATAATAATTACTAGCTTTTTTATGTCTATTACATACCAGGCCCTATGGTGAAATCCTTACAGAAATTGCTTAAGACTATAGTCTTATAAAGCAAGCGTTGTTTTTCCCCATTCTATAGCTGGATAGTTCAGTTTAGTCGCTTAGTTGTGTCGACTCTTTGCGACCCCATGGACTGCAGCACGCCACGCGCCCCTGTCCATCACCAACTCCCAGAGTTTACTCAAACTCATGTCCACTGAGTCGGCGATGCCATCCAACCATATCATTCTCTGTTGTCCCCCTCTCCTCCCACTTTCAATCTTCCCCAGCATCAGGGTCTTTTCAAATGAGTCAGCTCTTCGCATCAGGTGGCCAAAGTATTAGAGTTTCAGCTTGAACATCAGTCCTTCCAATGAATATTCAGGACTGATTTCCTTTAGGATGGACTGGTTCCATTTTCTTGCAGCCCAAGGGACTCTCAAGATCTTCTCCAATAGCACAGTTCAAAAGGATCAGTTCTTTGGAGCTCAGCTTTCTTTGCAGTCCAACTCTCACATCCAGACATTACAACTGGAAAAAAACATTGCTTTGACGAGATGGGCCTTTGTTGACAAAGTAATGTCTCTGCTTTTTAATATGCTGTCTAGATTGGTCATAACTTTTCTTCCAAGGAGCAAGTGTCTTTTAATTTCACGGCTGGTAAACTGAAGCCTAAAAAAGGTAATTTACTCAATGTTACCATTATGAGATACTTTCCTCATTTTTCTAAGTGATTAAGTGAAGCTCAAAGAAATTATGACTTTTCCAAAATTACCACACTAGGAGATGACACTACCTGAACTCAGGGTTCCCAACTTCCAGAACAGATTTTCTTTTTCTTATCCATTGCCTGTAGGCACTTTTGATGCAAAGGTATATTAATTTGGCAAAAATACACTATTCAAATAATTTATTCAAATGAACATGAAATAGTCACTTAAAAAATATACTATTTCAGCAAGTGGTAGGAACATTTAGTGAACAGAAAGGGAAAGGAGAGCCTACAAATTTGAGGAAAGATGAGAGGTTATTTAATTTGACCAGGTAACATATATAAAATGTTGTTTTCTGAAAATTCCCTTTATAACTCTCTTTCTCACATACAGCTATGGTGAGCAAAAATAATGCTGAAACAACTGCTTTGACTCCATATAAGGCCAAAAGCCTAATAAAATTTTAATAGCTAAGCATTCTGTCCAACTTAACTTGTGTATGCATACATATGTATGTACTTTATATGTGTATATATATGTACATACACGTGTATACACTCACCATGTACTCTATTATATATAGACAAACAAACAGTCCCTAACTTCTAATGCTTTGTCCTAATTTTTTGACTTTACAAAGGTGCAAAAGTAAAACATGTTCAGTAGAAACTGTACTTTAAATGTTAAATTTTGATCTTTTTCAGGACTAGCAATTTGTGGTATATAGTGTAGTATGATGTCGGGCAGTGACAACAAATCAAAGCTCCCAGTCAGTGCAACAGTCACATGGGTAAACAACTATTACCCTTACATGAATTCCGTGCTCAGATGACCATTCTGCTTTTCACTTTCAGTACAGTATTTACTAAGTTACATAAGATGTTCAACACTTTATTATAAAATATGCTCTGTGTTAGATGATTTTGCTCAACAGTAAGCTAGTTTAAGTGTTCTGAGCGTATTTAAGGTAGGCAATGCTGAGCTTTGATGGTTTCAATAGATGAGGTGTAATTAAAAATGCGTTTTATTTATTATATTTTTCATCATTTTATTTATGATGGTTTATTGGGACAAACCTCATTGCGAATCAGAGGAAACCTGCTGTATGCATTTGCACTTTTTCAAGTCAATTTAAGACAGAAAGGAAAATTTTTCCGAAGTTAAATGTGCTGCAGAATTTGTTGGGTCAAACTTTTAACACAAAGTAAAATAGTTATGGGGTCCTTGATCTTCAGTGGCTTGTTCTCTTTGACACATGGAATGATCAGGAGCAAATTTTAATGACAGAAGTGAAATTATGATACTGCCTACCCTGGCACATTACTAAAAAGACTTGACTCCTTTTGATTTTTCATTTTTAGACTAATATTGCTGAGTAGAGCCCTGTGAATGTTTCTGTGTTCCTCCTTATCACTGGATTGGGAGTAAAAGGACTGAGCCTCTGATTTCATCGCTGTTTTATACTTGCTGTTTCTGTCTGGGCCTTGTTCTCCCCCTCTGTTAGATGAACAGGAGGGATCAGAACAGCCTCTAAGGTGTCTTCAGGCTGTAACGTCCTTTGCTTCTACGTGGGATCATTTACTTGGTACCTTGCTGCTCAAAGGCACAGCATGTCATATCCTCTCAGGACTGCATATTCTCAAGAGCACTGCCCAACGCAGACTGTGCTGTAGCTAAAATTTATGGTAGCAGACTCACACCAGCAATGAACCCATGTGACATCTGCTTCTGTTGTCTGTCACCCACCGGAACAAGTACATCATTCAAGTACGGACACTAAAGTTTAGTGTATCGGATCTCAGGGAGGTTTTCCCTAAGCGGATATCATAGTTACAAGATAGATTCCCCTGCTACATGCTCCTGAAGTACCCTGTATTTATTTTCCAGGGTTGTTAGCACACTGTAAATTATGTAATTACTTGATTGTTTTTATTTATTGCCAGTCTTGCTTGCAATATAGTTTCCAGAGAAAGGACATTGTCTTATTCACCACTGTTTCAACACACGTAGCATAATATCTGGAAAATAGAATATGCTCAAAATTTGTGTTGAAAAGATATGAACTTCATAATAACCTGACTTGTCAGTGTAACAATATCAGGCAGCTCTTCTCTAAAAAGCCTCTGTAGTTACCTCGCGAAGCTTTACCCTTGGCCTTTTGTATTTTTCTGAAGCTGAGCCAATAGCATATCTGCTCCTTGGCAGGCCTGGCTTTCTGCTAGCATTGGTATCCCAAAAAGCCATATTGTTGCCACATGGATTCAAACAGAGTGTTGGGAGGGCCATAGTAACTTATATTTCGCCAGCCTATTCTCTTTCTCCTGTTTCATGTTGAACCTGTCCTTCAACTCACCTGGCTCACTGAAGCTGGATGCAAGTGGAACTCACTTTACTGCCTGTGAGAGATATCCCATCACATCCTTCTTTGTCAAGGAGTTTGCAATTGTAGGCCATTTCACACTGGCCAACAGGTGGACTCATTTAACATGTCTTCAGTGGAGCCAATACTTGAAGGACATTTACCAGCATCCTCAAGCTGCCTTTTAATTACTGCTTTTCAAGTTTTCTTTATGACTTGATTGTTCATCAGTATATTGTTTAAATAGAGTGTAAGAATAACTAGAGATTAAGATCTTATTTATATGATATCAGAGATTTTTGCCCTCAATCAGAAAGGAAGGATACAAAGCTCAGTATTGCCCTACTATACTTTGTTAAGTGTCTTGTCTTAGTTATTCAACATGAAAAACCCATCTTACCCATGATCGTTAACTTGTGAAAGATCTTGTAGCTAGTATGTGGCGGAGATTTGAGTTTATTTCTCTATGACTCCAGTCATATGAAAGGCATGGTTTACATGGCTGTTTTAGTAATAGTGCTAATTTCAATTCATCAAGCTACCATTTAGATACAATGTGTCACAGTGGTGAGTGATGTACTAATGCAATGAGATGGGTATGACAAAGCATCTGGGAATTCGCCAACTCCTTGGGGAGCCCTGTGCCAACGAAAACCTAAAGGCAGTCACTAAAAGCCATTCCTCTGCCCAGTCATATATGGGGGAGAATAGGGAAAAGCACACAGGCTGCAATTCAGTTCTTGAAAGTAATTAGGATTTTGTAGGACGGAGGAGGCTGGAAGGCTGCAGTCCATGAGGTGGCTAAGAGCTGGATATGACTAAGCGACTTCCCTTTCACTTTTCACTTTCATGCATTGGAGAAGGACATGGCAACCCACTCCAGTGTTCTTGCCCCTGAATCCCAGGGACAGGGGAGCCTGGTGGGCTGCCGTCTATGGTGTCAAACAGAGTCAGACATGACTGAAGTGACTTAGCAGTAGCATCAAGTTTAAGACAATGAATAGTATTAATTACCAGGTGTCTAGGCCCTGCTTTTCCTTGTGCAATATCAATATAGTGGATTTTTATAAATATGTCAGTGGTTAATACTCCTCTTTTGGATCCTTGTTGTAACATTCACTATATTTCCTTTTCGTTCTGATTTTTATTCTGATTTGAATGAGAGAGAAAGCCAAGTGTGTTTGCTAAAAGCTAAGACATTTATTCTTCTGTGATATTGAGAGGTATACTTCAGGAATAACACCATGCTCTCATCAGATTCTTTGTAAAGATATCTACATAATGATGAAAGTTACACAGTCTTCAGCATCAGACTACCATATGAAATATTCACTAATACTCAGTTTTTCAATGGCCTTTGGAGTCAATGTTACAATTACTAAAATCGGGTGCTTTGTTAGAATAATTCTGGAACAACCATGTCGATCCACAGTAATCCAAAGCATGGGCCAAAATGTTTCCAAAATTCTCCTTTCAAAACCTCATCCACTAGAGAAATACGTTGAAGCAACTATATTTCTAGAAAGCTATTGTATTAATATTTTTAAGCATGGGAACACACCATTTGTTGTTAATGACCCTTTATTACTACAGAAAACATTTTCCTCACTCATATCAGAACTGGCTTTAGGTCAACTGAGAGGATATTTTTATATTCAAAGAGGTAGTTTTAACCAAAGTTAAGTATAGCAACATTTCTACTGCCTCAGGACATTTACCAGAATGATTAACAGACATGGGTTTGTTTTTGTTTGTTTATTTGTTTTCATTTTGAACAGATGACATTGTTTTCAAATGGATCCCAGAGGAAGACACACATGCAGAGATATTTAATGCAACCCTCTAATTTTTATACCTCTGTAAATTCCTTTACTTCACCATACACACATATACACTCAAATGTCTGCAAACAATAGCTGCATGTAGCAAATCCCTTCCACTAGGCAAAAAAAAAAGAAAGAAAAAGAAAAAAAAATGCTGGATAATCTTGTGCCTTTGTAAAATTACAAAGAATTATTTGTAGTTGAGTACAGCTAATGTTAACATGTAGGCTTTCCCTTGTAAGCATTTGAAAATACTTGAATTTTTTTTAAATTAAAAGATGTGATTTTCTTGAGCGAAAAATATTTACCTTTAAGGTTAAAGTATACGATAGTCACTTATAATAATATGAAGTGTTGATAGATAGTGTACTAATGGTTTTAAAGGTTATTTACCATAATTTCATTTAAAAAATAGATTAACTGTTAGAGGTCCACAATTCTTTTCCAGCAGTCCCTATGTTAAGTGATTTGTATGCATTATCTCTAAAATTTACCCTCACTACAGTATTGAATGGTAGACACTGTTGTTATCTCCATTTTATTAAATATGTAAACTTATTGAGGGGGAGTAACATTTTCAAGTACTGGATTCAAGATTTGGTCCTAGGTAGGCTGAGCGACTTCACTTTCACTTTTCACTTTCATCCATTGGAGAAGGAAATGGCAACCCACTCCAGTGTTCTTGCCTGGAGAATCTCAGGGACAGAGGAGCCTAGGGGGGCCGTATTTGGGGTTGCACAGAGTCGGACACGACTGAAGCGACTTAGCAGCAGCAGCAGGCTTCCTCCAGAACCTCTGTTATCAACCACTGTGCTAGAACACCTTTTAAACAACCACCATATAATGGGAACCAAAATAACTCAGGGAAGTATATGAACCAACATTATAACTTCTTAATTATATATCAGAAAAGTAAAAAGCCAGAGCTTGGGTTAGAATCACACACCTAAGGTTGGCAGATGGGATGGAACCTAAGTCTTCAGACAACCAGAACAGTTGTTGTCATGCTTTCTTTCCCAGAGGCAAAAGTGTAATATCTAAATTGACCTCTTTGCACAGAGTCTCTGGTATTCCAGTGCCTGAGAGGCCTGACATGCTCTTTATAGGCCTTTCCATAAAGGTAAAAGAGAAGGGTTGCCTTTCCTGTCTTCAATGTCCAACTAGCTCACAGTCTGTTTTCTGTGGCTCCCATCAGCATTAACTCTGGTTCAGGGCAACATCTTCTTCATTTCTACTGTGGAAATGACATTACTTCCACTTCACGATGATTGGGAGTCAGAGCTTCCAAATGAAACCATGATGACCAAAAGGATTAATTTCTGCCTTGTCTCAACACACAAGCATGTTATCACTCAACAGTCTGAAACATAATTCACACACATCAGGGCTGTATAATAACAAAAAGATAACAACCCCAAAACCAAATATGACCTTCCGAAATACATATGAATGAAGGGGTTTGATATTGGATAATTCTATTATATTGTGCATGCAGAGTTGTAAAACAGTAATTAACGGGGTCTATAGAAAGGGTCATTACAAATGGCTCCTTCTTAGAATACCACTCTATGTCCTCAATACCTTGTTTTACTATAAAAGCATTTTCTCCTGTCATGGCCAAAATCACATTTACTAACGAAGTAAAATCTTGTTTTACATGACACCTCATTTTTCCACATAACTGTTGAAAATGTCTGTCTTGTGAACTTCGCTTCACCTCTGTTTTATGTACAATTAAAATCATCTCTTTGCTGAGACCATTCGCTACAGGAAATGCAATTGCCCAGGATGATATATTCTGTCATTAACCCTGGAGCGCTCACTCTGATTCTCCACATAATGAGACACATAAGAAAGTCACGCTGAAAACCTTACTGTTGTTCATCTGGAGAGCCCACTCGGTGCCTCCTGAAGAATATTTCATGGCTTACAAGGTGATTACTAAGACGACAGAACAACAGCTCAAATTTGATCCTTATAAAAATAATCAAAGTTCTTGAAAGCTAAGCAATCTCTGGTCAAACTACTATGCTGGCAGAGTGGGAGTTTACAAGTTCAAGATTCTTATTTGATTGTGTAATCTAGTTATGATAGCCTCCTCTAAGCTATTTGGAGAATTGTCCTGCTACGCCATCAAGGTTTATACAGAAGCAAACAACTACATTTGGTGTGGGTTTGGAATATGAGAACAAAATTGGAAAATCATGTGTTATAAACCCTTTTCTCCATGCAAAGTCCTCTATTATAGAAGCCTCCAGAAATTAACATTAAATTTGTCTCTCTTTCATTTTTGGTTGCAGAAGTCACTCATATATTGGTTATCTAAAATAGAAAGACTATATTGTTGAGAAACCTAGTATTAGTGAAGAGTTGTAAGATTATCCAGTTGCATAGAATATTCTGTTTATGTGATTATAGATATAATAAAACTGAGAAGTTTATTTATTCTGGAAGGTAAGAAATGCTAACATATTCTAGCATTGCATCTCGCCTATCACTGCTCCTTATTGGCTGTGACTACCAGCAAGATAGTTAACTTCTCTGTGCTCTGTTATCTCATTTACAGAAAGGGGATTAATAATAGTATGTAACTCAGAGCATTGTTAGGAGAAGGAAATGAGTTCATATAGGTGACTCATATGTCATCAAGAGTAACTAATATCATCATTGTTGTTGTTGCTCAGTCACTAAGTCATGTCTGACTCTTTGTGACCCCATGGACTGCAGCATGCCAGACGCCTCTCTCCTCCACTATTTCCTTCAGTTAGCTCAAATTCACATCCATTGAGACAGTGATGCTATCTAATCCTCTCATCTTCTGCCACCCTCTTCTCCTTTTGCCTCAACTGTTCCCAGCACCAGGGTCTTTTCTAATGAGTCAGCTCTTCATATCAGGTGGCCAAAGTATTGCAATAATGTTAATAATATAACTATTATATTATTATAATTATAATAATAAAACTATCCTTATATAATAATTACTACTAATAATTATATTATTATAAGAGCTGTTAAAAAAGTAGGTTATAAAAATTGAATTGATATTTAATGGCTGATTCATGTGAATGTATGGCAAAACCCACAATGTTGTAATTAGCCAATTAAAATAAATTGAATTGATATTTAAAGAATATAAGAAAATTTATAGCAGATTTGGATCTAGTCAGCTTCAACTATTACCCAGACTATATTTTCTAAGAGAACTTCCCTGCTGGCTCAGATGGTAGAGAACTGGCCTGCAACATAGGAGACTCAGGTTCAATCCCTGGGTCTGGTAATAAAATATTATGATTCTAATTTGTTTGGAGTTATAAGGGGGAAATTTTAAATTTTATGTTAATAATATATGCCTACAATTTGGGACAAAAGTCCCATTTAAAAATTAAAGTGCATTTTCACAAAAATTATAAGATCTTGATTGTAAATTTCTATTCTTACCTAAGTTAGAACTGTTAAAAGTGCTTTATATTGTGTAGTTATTTTCCAGGAGTCAGTGTGACTCCTAAATAATTACCCCCACAGCATAGCATACTAACCTTTAAATTGGAAAAAATTAATGCCCATGTTCTGGTGGAATTTTGTTATCAGTTTTCATGATGTTCTGCCATCTTTGCTTCTACTTGGTAAAGTTAAATTCTCCCCAGGTCCCAACACTCTTTAATTTTTTCTTCATTGATTTAAATACTAATTTTTTCCTTTCACTTCTATAATGAATAACAAAAACTACTGCTGCTACTCACTCTCTTGGTTGTTTGTATAAAATATCTTTAATCCTACCAATATACCTACAAAGTAGGAGCTATTATATAAATTCAATAAATGAGTACACTGGGGGATTGGAGAGGTTCATTAACTTGCTCGCCATCATGCAGCTGAATAATAACAGGTTTGAGATCTAATCCCAGTTTTACCTGATCCTTTTTAACTCACCCAGCTGTATCAAGGTCAAGGATTCTAGCTGAGATTCATTCATTGCCCACAACCCTCAGCAACAGCTTTTCCCTGTCTGGGTGCTTTGACTTTACTCCCCATGGTTTCTCCCTTCATGCCCTTGGGTGACCTTTGGTTTTTAAAATCTGAATCTCCAACTAACCAACTTCTCTAGTCCCAATTCTTGTTTTACATAAAATTACCTCAGGAGGGATTCTACTATATCCTTGCCTATGTGGGAAAAAAATAGTTTGTTTTGGCTATGAAACTAAAATTATGAAGTGGACCCTGTGTGCAACATAATTTTTCATGCACTGAATTCCTGTATTCTTTTAAAAGCCCTTTCTATGAGACAATGTGGCTTTATATAAGCAATTTTGCTTACATAAGCAAGCACAATGAAGAGCTTGGTTCAATGGGATAGCTATTTGTTTCTACCATTCTTGCACTGAAATGAAGTTGTAGTTGCATGTCACGCCATCTTTTTCAGTGAACTCTCAAATCAGCATTAGAAATTCAAAACAATGGGAGCCAAACAGTTGAAGAAATTGAAGTTCAAATGTCCAAATTACTGAATGTAGAAAAACTCTGTTCACTGTCCTACTGCATTTAGTTTTCCCATGAATAAATATTCCAATTAAGCTTTTACCTTTCAAGTCACTTTTTGCTTTCATTTCTTTTGATTATAAAATCCTTTTATTTTCATACACGGTCCTAGCATATATTAATGAGATTTAATATATAACATTAAACTAAGTTTAACATAAGTTTTCATTACTTTTGAAAGAATTTTTTTTTCAAATTTAAAAGTAAAAGAGCATAAAAATATTTGAGGGTTTATGCCACCCTGACAAAAGAATAGTTTCTAAAAGACAGCAGTATTTCTCTATGATTTTGTAGTTCAAATTTTAATTTTCTATAATTAATTGAATTTTGACATAAGGATTGAATACTTTAATATTTCAAAGCCCAGCATTATACAACCCATTCAAAGCCCAACATTATACAACCCACAGGCTCTATGAGACCAGGCATTTTTAACTGTTTAATTAGCCACTGTAATCCCAGCTCCTAGAATATTGCTTAACACATGGAAGGAATTGAAATATTAATTGCTGTCCTTGAAAAAGGAAAATAGAAAAACTTATACATTTTTAAGTACAGTTATGCAGAGCTGCTTTAATAAGTTTCCACTTCTCAACAATACCAAATCACACAGCCAGATGGATGGCTAGACTATTGAATTTTTAATTGTAACTTGTTATCTGGCTAATTGTGGTGCTGGAGAAGACTCGAGAGTCACTTGGATAGCAAGGTGATCAACCCAGTCAATCCTAACAGAAATCAACTCTGAATACTCATCAGAAGGACTGATGCTGAAGCTGAAGCTCCAGTACTTTGGCCACCTGATGTGAACCAAAGAGCCAACTTATTGGAAAAGACCCTGATGCTGAGAAAGATTGAAGGCAGAAAGAGAAAAGGGCATCAGAGGATAAGATGGTTGGGTAGCATCACTGACTTAACAGACATGAACTTGGGCAAACTCTGAGAGACAGTGTGGGACAGGATGGCCTGGAGTACTGCAGTCCGTGGGGTTGCAAAGAGTAGGACATAACTTAGGCATGTAACAATAACAACAACGTCTGGCTAATTATTTGGCCACTTGAGAATGTCTGTCTTTAGAGAATCAACTTTGTAGACTAGGACGTGGACTTTGCCTCCCAAATAATTGCCACTCAGAAATGTTTTTTAGAAACTCCATTTCATAATGCTTGCTAAACTGAAGTTTTATTACTCAAACCAGTAGCTGAACTAGACTAACAGATAAGAGTGTGAGTTCACAACTTAATGAAATTTGTTGTTGCCATAGAATTGTCAGTAGAGGAATCAGTGAAAGACAGCAAAGAGCCCCAAAGAGGCTGACACAAAAAAAAAAAAAAAAAAAAAATTTTTTTCCTGTTACTCCACTGCATTTCTTATGCTCATAGACAAGGTTTTGCACTGTCTGCCTTTAGAGTGTCTGCCTTTACCTCTTATAGTCATACTATATTTGTTTCTAAGACTCCAGGTTAGTTTTTCACTATCATAGGGCTTGCCAGTTAACTAGGTTAAAGAGGAATAGATTACTTATGTGAAATTAATACTGAAATAATTCTCTCAGGATGTTGCATTATTAGAGTTCCTCAAAAATGTTTTCCTAATATTTTCATTCTCTCTTGTGAAAAATTGTTCATATTCTTTAGGATGGTCAGTGATGCTATTTGAATGACTACTGTTGTTTTTATGTAGGCTCAGTCACTCAATCATGTATGAATCTTTTCAACTCTATGGACTGTAGCCCACCAGATTCCTCTGTCCATGGAATTTTTCAGGGGCTATCATTTAACACTTGAAAAATAAGCAATCCTATGAAAAGTTAAAATGTAAATCTTAAATAAAAATACATACTTGATTTAGGAAATTCCTTAGATGGCCAGTGGTTAGGACTCTGCATTCTCACTGCCAAGGGGCTGGATTCAATCCCTGGTCAGGGAACTAAGAACCTACTAGCAGCATGAAATGGCCAAAAAAAAAAAAAACAAACATGATTTAAATATATGCCATAAATATATATGACATGGTGTTTATTATTTGTGAAATAGTTACTGGAAAATTACATTTATACACCAAAGACAAAGTTGCTCTTTAATTATGTGTAAACTACAGCCAGCAATGTCTTTTACAAAACATGTACATGTTTGTGTATATGTATGTGGTATGTGTGTATGTGTTTTGTTTTGTTTTGTTTCACACAGACAGATATAGCGAGTTCTCCCAGTAGCCAAATTCTATAGATTAAAATATGAGCTTTACTTCAAAAAGGCATTTGAGAATATCTGAGATTTACCTATGATTTAATTTTAGTACATATTAAGAAGAAACACATGATTGAGTGATTACAGGAGCTGGCATCAGCTCTCTCCGAAGAAGGCATTCTCCATGTAAGTTTTGCTATTTTTCCAGAAGGAAGCCTTGAAAACTGTTGCTTGAGAACTCTGAGCACAGGCTCTTAACCTTATAACAGTAAAACTGGATGCTATAGATTAGAAGGTGAAAATGGCTCCTAAATGTTGGCTCAGAAAGAAAGATCAAAGACAGTGATGAGGTGCTGTGTGTGTTCCTCAGCGGCTGGGTTTTGTTTCATGGTTTCCATGGTCAGGGAAGTCTTCAGATAAAAGACGACCTGTATATGTTGCATGACTGTTGATTGTCTCATGAGTGTTTGTCTTCTTTGTAAATAATACACAAAATGTTTTTCTTTTCTTTCCTTTTCCCTTTTTGTAGAAATTATTGAGCCTACTACCTCTAGTCCTGTCACAAGTCCAGGTCAGTATCCACATACATTCACAAAGTATGTCTGGGTACTTTCTCCATTAAACAAGACCTCTGCATTGTCATAGAAATAAACTGAGTTGAATATGGGCCGCACGCTTGCGGCGCTGCTCTGATGTCTGTTACTTGTCCTTGTCTATCTGTGGTTTGTCCTCCCTTTGGATTTGTGATCTGACCCTGATTTGAGGCTCACATCTTTTACTTTATTCTTTAGGGCTTGTGCAGTAAATCTGTGTCACATTGTGGAATAGTTACAAGGTGATTAGCTTCTGTGATATCTTTGCGAGCAGAGCTGTAGCGAGTTTACAAGGCTTTCCAAGTAAGAAATAGCTATTAAAAAACTATTTACTTTGGTCTGGTACTTCATTATTATAAAATCATTATGAAACAGAACAATGTTTAGTGCCTCTGAAGGAAACAATAGCTGGGGAAAAGTTATACTTTCACTCTTGGAATATTATAGTGGATGATTTGGTCTCTTGAAACTATCAAGTCCAAGGACTTATTTCAGTTGTTGTCTTTAATTTTCAGATAGTTCTCAATTCAACCACAAATACTCAGTCTGAAAAGATAGACCATTGTTACAAATGTGTTTTTAAGCATTGTTTTCAGCTGAGAACATTTCTGGGTGACATGAAATCAAGATAAAAGCTATTGATATGAGAAACAAATTTTATCTTGTTATATAGGAATTTAGCAGTTCATTTTGAATGTCGGCTGCTGGCTATTTAAAGAAAAAAGTGGAGTTGCTAAAGTTATTTAACTTGGAAAAGTTCATAGGGATTTCTTGTAACTGCTGAGTTAAAGGATTTGTTGATGCTGCTGATCCATAAAGAGGTATAAGTTGGTTAAATAGTCGTTTCTCCTCTCATTCCAGAAATGGCTCTAAATTTTAGTCTAAAACAGGATTTGCTGATCTGAGAAACTGAGTGTTTTAGAAATTTAAAAAAAAAAATTCTTTCTCAAATTGTAATCAATCAAAAAATGCTTAAAATTACTTTAGATGATTATGAATTACCCCCACCCCCCAAATGAAACAATTTTGAGCAAGTCTATGATTATGTATTTAAAGAATCTCATAATATAACACTTTCTGGTCAAATTAAAAAATAGATTTTTATAACCTCTCAAACGGAACCTTATTTGAGTAGTCTACTTTAAATTATTTTATAGTTGATCCATACAAGGTTTAAATTATATGATTGATAACATTTTTTTCATTTTACAGATAGAGTTAATAGCCTCCTAAGTTTGAGAGTCATGATAATATAATTAGAACTCTCAGTCATTTGAATATGATTTTTCTCTTAACATAAAAAACTCACTAAGTCTGATTGCTATCAATACTATGGCCTTCACAGCGTTACCTAATCTCAGGTTCATATAAGAACTTAAGAGTTATTAATCTTGTTAGTAAACTTTTGATCTCTTTTTCTCAATAAGTTTTAAAGAGGATATTAAATTATTTCTGTATTGCTATATCACCTAGATGACTGAAGTGGAGATTAGATAAGTACTTATTTTCCTTCCTAGGCATTGTCTGAATTATTGAATAAAGTCTTCATACATTAAAAGGATAGATTATCTTTCTTATCTATTCAAATAAAAAAGAGTAGAATGCAAAGTAGTTTAAGAAGTGGTTTGTTGTGGCATTCGTTTCATAGTATTCACTAAATGTGGTTTTGGAGAAAGTTTTATTGAAGATAAGAATAAAAATACTCTTTTTCAGTGGGCCATCTATATCAAGAAATCATTGAAAGAAAATACCTTTCAATAGTAGGAAATCCTACAAAAACTTCACATCATAAAGCAAACAAAAAAATTACTCTTACCTCTACAAAGATTCATATTTCTTCAAACAATGAGTAGCGTAACAGTTAAGAACAAGACTTCAGAACCAACTGCCTAGGTTTCAATCCTAGCTCTGCTACCTTTTAGCTATATAAATTTAATCAGGTTACTTAACCTCCCTCTGCCTCAGATTTTTCATTTGTAAATGTGATGGGTTAGGGTAATAATATTACCCACCGCATAGAGCTATTATGAAAATTGAGTAAATATTGAGGAAAAATGTTTATATAGATATATATATATAGCACATATGTGTATAAAATATACATATTATAACATAAACACACATTGATAGATTATATAGTCTCAAATACTCTGAGACCTTATACTTATTTCCACTGCTTATAGAATGCCTGAGGCAACAGTCATTCAAATGGTTAAATGGCCATTGACCCCAAATTGGTCTATTCATTGCTAGGATTCAATGTTCTAAAATCTTTAATACATGAAAAATAGTTTATTTTTTAAATTTTTTTATATTTTAATCTTTTTTATTTAAATTTATTTATTTTAATTGGAGGCTAATTACTTTACGATATTGCAAAATAGAATTCCTTTGCAACCTTTGAAGAAGAAAACATAAGCTTTTTAAAAGAATATTATGAATATTATTGTACTAAGAATATTAAATACACATTGAATTGAATTGAAGGGTAGAAAAGTAAGCACAACTTTCAAAGAAACTCATCCTTCATTAATTATGAATTTGTTAAAGGCCTCCAGAGAACAGTTTAGTTAGTCAGGGAATTGATCATGTGCTTATACCAAGATTTAAAGAGTGGTATAAATGATAAACAAAATCTTTTAAAAGTATGTGCAGTCTGTTCTGAAAGATACAAAAAAAAAAAGTAGAAGAAGAATTTGACATTATATAACTCTAAGGAAAAGGTCATTAAAGTAGATGGGAAAATAATTTATCCTGTGAGTATCAACAAACTGTTAAAAGTCCCAGTCATTTAAAACAAAGCTTTAAAAATACATTATCCAAATAAAAATAGTAAGTGAAATCTCACAAAATTATTCCAGGGATAAGAAATAGTAGATTTTTTTCAAACTAGTCCATTTATTGCTTCTACATAAATGGAAAAAGAGAATGTTAAATAAGTCCAGACAGATTTCATATTTTGTAATATTACTGACAGAGTTAAAGGAAAGATAAAGTAGATATAGTTATGAAAATACTAGACACATTGAAAATTATTGGAGAAAGTAGATTTATGTCATTTATACCCATAAGTTCTAAAAAAATGAAGGTCTTGAAGTCATAATTTATATTTTTATATATTCTTGACAAGTCAGAATCTGTTTCAATTGAAAGGAATGAAAATTGAATTATTAACATCATTATTCAAGAAAAGGCCATGAAATATAGTAAGTAATAAGAACAAAAGAAAACTCTTCTTTGATCACTCTCACGGGCTCTAAGTTTGAAAGGTAAGGGACATTTTGTGATGAATGAGATAAGCAGTGAATTTGAAAACTTATACTGTTTTTATTGAAATTGCTGTGCTGCATCCTATATTATTCTAAGTAATGGCTATCACGTTTAAAAATGCCTACCTTTGGGCAAACTCTAAGAGATAGTGAGGGACAGGGAGGTCTGGTGTGCTGCAGTCCATGGGTTTGCAAAGAGTCGGACATGACTTAGCAACTGAACAACAAGCATTAGGCCAGTAACTACTGTGCCCTATCAAAACAATTTAACCACTTCTATGCTGTTTTTTTTTTAATTACATTTTGTGATCACTTTTGAAGTGTATTTTAATATTGCTATTTGACTTTTTTTTACTTAAAGGATGGAAATGGGATTAAGGCTGAAGTCTGTCTTCCTTGAATAAGACAAATAATATACTTAAAATTTTCTATTTGTTTGCTAGTGAAGTCTGTTTGAGAACATTACACAAGTGAGCTCTATTGTAACCTTGAGCCCAACAAATCAAGGCTGAAATTCCTTTCCTAGAATCAAATTCACAAAATCTAGGTTTTATACCCCTAGGTTTTAACTACCTGTATAATGAAGGGAAGATCCCCTGGAGGACAGCATGACAACGACTCCAGTAATCTTGCTTGCAGAATCCCATGGACAGGGGAGCCTGGTGGGCTACAGTCCACAGGGTTGCAGAGAGTTGGACATGACTGAAGCGACTTAGCACACAAGCACATAACATCAAAGTGGTTAATCCAAAAGTGAAAAGTCCAACCAAACCAACATTTATTAGGCTTCGCTTAGACACACACATACACACAAAGTTAATTCTGCCAACATTTTTTAGTCTATAGACAGAATTTGGGGTTTGTTAATGCATTACAAGATGTCCCAACTAACATTTATCCTTTGTCCCTAGAAATAATCTTTAGAAGTCATCAATTAAAATTGTTTTGTAAATTAATTTTAAGTCCATTACTATTGTAATGTAAATGACTTAATTTATAAATCTTTAGACAAATGAAAGTGTCTTTTTAAAATATGGTTTTTCCATATCTAGAAATAAGCAAAAAGTCAATTCTGACCCTTCAGTTGCACTTGATTAAAACTTCATTGTTTAAAATTGGCTATTGTATTTGTCAGCATTTTAAGATCATTTTTAATTCCATGTAAGTCTAGTTCCCTTTCTGATGATGGTTTTACTCAAGATCACTCAGCAAGTACATGACAAAACGAAAATTAAAATACCGACTATCTGATGATCAACTGTGTCTGTCTCACTTTAAACAATAGAATGTTTTTTGAAAAACAGAATGTAGACTTTGTAAATAGAATCAATTAAATTCACTGGAAGATACCACATTATCTAAAGAAGTTCTACTTTAAATTGAGTAGTTCCTAATTCATCTACTTTGCAAATAATTTTTCACTTTGTTGACATCGTCGGTATTATAAAAGAAAAATGCTTTTTATTTAGTTCATTCCAGGAAGCCTATTTCCTGTCTTCCTCTGGAGGATATTATTCATCATTGAACAAATATTTGTTGAGCAACAACTGTATCATACACTGAGTACTGGAAGCATAAGGTTATTCTCTTAAAGGGGTTTGTAAACAGCTATTTCTGCTTTATTGACTATGCCAAAGCCTTTGACTGTGTGGATCACAATAAACTGTGGACAATTCTGAGAGATGGGAATACTAGACCACCTGACCTGCCTCTTGAGAAACCTATATGCACGTCAGGAAGCAATGGTTAGAACTGGACATGGAACAACAGACTCGTTCCAAATACAAAAAGGAGTACATCAAGGCTGTATATTGTCACCCTGCTTATTTAACTTCTATGCAGAGTACATCATGAGAAACGCTGGGCTGGAAGAAGCACAAGCCAGAATCAGGATTGCCGGGAGAAATATCAATCACCTCAGATATGTAGATGACACCACCCTTATGGCAGAAAATGAAGAGGAACTCAAAAGTCTCTTGATGAAAGTGAAAGAGAAGAGTGAAAAAGTTGGCTTAAAGCTTAACATTCAGAAAATGAAGATCGTGGCATCCGGTCCCATCACTTCATGGGAAATAGATGGGAAAATAGTGGAAACAGTCTCTGACTTTATTTTTCTGGGCTCCAAAATCACAGCAGGTGGTGACTGCAGCCATGAAATTAAAAGACACTTACTCCTTGAAAGAAAAGTTATGACCAACCTAGATAGCATATTCAAAAGCAGAGATATTACTTTACCAACAAAGGTCCTTCTACTCAGGGCTATGGTTTTTCCAGTGGTCATATATGGATGTGAGAGTTGGACTGTGAAGAAAGCTGAGCACCGAAGAATCGATGCTTTTGAACTGTGGTGTTGGAGAAGACTCTTGAGAGTCCCTTGGACTGCAAGGAGATCCAACCAGTCCATTCTGAAGGAGATCGGCCCTGGAATTTCTTTGGAAGNCCCAGCGTTTCTCATGATGTACTCTGCATTTAAATTAAATAAGCAAGGTGACAAAAAATTGTATTTGTAGTTTATCTGGAGTTCAGATATACCTGAGCATCATCCTCTGTTCATATTTGTTAAATCTTATAGCTCTAGACCACTGATATTCCACTAGTACAGGAAAGAGTAGAAAACTCAAGTTCCCATGGGCCCATATGGGAAGCTGTCTTTCCTGTAATTACTTGTTCACAAACTCAATCAAATAGCCTGTGTATTCTACCATTAATGAGAATTCTGTCATGAATTTCTGTCAATAGTGTGAGTATATACATCTAAATTATGGAATCAATTAAACACTCTATGACTATGACTCCAGTATTTAGTTCTGACATGATTATATCCTCCTGTCATGATGGAGAACTTAGTAAAGGCTTAATAAAGACACTCAGAGACTGAAAAGAAGGGAATGATATTTCATGCAAATAGAAAGAGCAAGACTGTGGGGATAGCAGCACTCCTATCAAACAAAATAGATTTTGTACTCCATGAAAAAGTTTAGAGCCTAATTGACACTCAAACAGAAAGGAAAAGAAAGAGTATCTTAATTCCTGACCCAAAATCATGCATACTCTTTCTTAAAATATGGGTGCATACATAATTTATGGCATGCATCACAGTAAGATGAACACATATGTCACTGAAATAGCACAGTCCTGATTCATATGCACAGCTATGATCCTTAGAAACATTATTTACACTTGTGTCTCTACATAGTATATTATACAAACTGCAGTGTGGGAAACAGAAAGCGAAGAGGAACTAAAAAGCCTCTTGATGAAAGTGAAAGAGGAGAGTAAAAAGTTGGCTTAAAGCTTAACATTCAGNCTGTATATTGTCACCCTGCTTATTTAACTTCTATGCAGAGTACATCATGAGAAACGCTGGGCTGGAAGAAGCACAAGCCAGAATCAGGATTGCCGGGAGAAATATCAATCACCTCAGATATGTAGATGACACCACCCTTATGGCAGAAAATGAAGAGGAACTCAAAAGTCTCTTGATGAAAGTGAAAGAGAAGAGTGAAAAAGTTGGCTTAAAGCTTAACATTCAGAAAATGAAGATCGTGGCATCCGGTCCCATCACTTCATGGGAAATAGATGGGAAAATAGTGGAAACAGTCTCTGACTTTATTTTTCTGGGCTCCAAAATCACAGCAGGTGGTGACTGCAGCCATGAAATTAAAAGACACTTACTCCTTGAAAGAAAAGTTATGACCAACCTAGATAGCATATTCAAAAGCAGAGATATTACTTTACCAACAAAGGTCCTTCTACTCAGGGCTATGGTTTTTCCAGTGGTCATATATGGATGTGAGAGTTGGACTGTGAAGAAAGCTGAGCACCGAAGAATCGATGCTTTTGAACTGTGGTGTTGGAGAAGACTCTTGAGAGTCCCTTGGACTGCAAGGAGATCCAACCAGTCCATTCTGAAGGAGATCGGCCCTGGAATTTCTTTGGAAGGAATGATGCTAAAGCTGAAGCTCCAGTACTTTGGCCACCTCATGCGAAGAGTTGACTCATTGGAAAAGACTCTGATGCTAGGAGAGATTGGGGGCAGGAGGAGAAGGGGACAACAGAGAATGAGATGGCTGGATGGCATCACTGACCCCATGGGGGTGAGTCTGAGTGAACTCCCGGAGTTGGTGATGGACAGGGAGGCCTGGTGTGCTGTGATTCATGGGGTTGCAAAGAGTTGGACACGACTGAGCAACTGAACTGAATCTATTAAGGAGACAGGCACATGTGTAACTAATCATTATCTAAGATAATATATTCCATAATCTCTGTCTATAGAAGCAAGCTCCATAATCTCTGTCTATAGAAGCAAGCAGACAATTTTACCTGGAGGAAATCATTATATATATGAACGGGATTGTCATAGATTAGGCATGGCTGGTAAAGAATGGGTGTAGAAAAGTGTAGAAAAGAAAATGTAGAAAAGTGAGGGTAAAATCTCATTTGATTTCTATATGTTTATAATCTACTACTGTGCCTGGTACTTAGCAGGTTTTCATGTATGCCAAATTGTTTCAATGAAAATATTGAACCAAAACACTCAACAAAACATTTGAACCAAAAATTACATACAAAAGTTAGGAGATTTTTTTCATCACTAACTTCATAACACCTTTTGGTTTACATTAGGTCATAAGTAACTTCTACATTTTTTAACTTATCTAAAGAATAGATAGTAAAATTAAAACTAAAATTTTAATGTCAGCTGTAATTTACTACCCAAACTCACACTCTCTTGTATCAGTCTACAGATATTAAAGTTTCCTAAAAATACTTTTTATGGTAGCGCTTCTTATGGTAATTGAGAAAGGATATTAAAACAGTTTTAAATTGCATCATCCAGTTATAAGATAGAAAATAAAAATCTACACCTTTCTGGGCTTATCTTCCTTCATGAAATCGATGAAAGAGTGAATGTTTAGAAATCTATATGTATCCCAACTGGTTATAGAGTATCATAAGTATAACAGTAGTAATATGCTTCAGTAAAATACATTCAGGAATAGAGGCAGGTGAAAATACTCAAAAATCAAGTAATTATATGATAGAAAAGGGTGGGTAATTTATCCATTTATTTACTAACTAGAAAACTTTAGAAATCTCAATGCCTAAAAAATAGTGTATATCTGACTACCCATGGATGGATGGATGGATAACAAAATTACACGTGATCCACAGGGCTAAGAAAAGAGAGGATACTGGAAGAAATTGGAAAAGTAAACCAGCTTGTAAAGTTTCTGCCAATTCCCCAAAACAGCAAAATGCTTATGGAGCACCTGAATGTGTCAGATACCTTACTATGTATTAGAGATCCAAAACGGATGGTCCCACTGCTTGTCTGTCAAGAATCTCACATTCAAAATAATGAGAAAGACATGGAAGAAGAAGAGATTAACATTACACAGTATGTACTGTAACCGATATATGTGCAAAGGACTATGGAAACTCTGCTTCTGCCTGAGGGAGTCAGAAAAGGCTTTCTGGTAGTTTTCACATAGAGGTAAAGTTGAAAGCCATTCTAGATAGAGAGCTTAGCTTGGGCAAAGAAACAGAGGCATGCATAAAATAGTACAGTGTCATCAGAGAGAGATTCCTGGTAATTTCTAGAGTGCAAATTGACCAGCAGAGAGTATAATGGGACTTGGGATGGAGACAGGAAGTTTGATATCTTTGACTTCAGATGTGGGACAGTTTGCTAGACTTCCTAGTAACTCCAAGGGATAGGGGGAAGGATGAATTGATATGAGCAAAACTAGCATCAGGAAATGTTATTGTAGAGTATCAGGGGAGAGATGATGAGAGCCTGGTAGAGGACAACTGTGATAACAAGGAAAGAATGCAATCTAGTCAAAAGTTGCTTAGAAGGAAAATTTATCAAGGTTTGGTTACTGCTTAGACCTGGAGGGCAAGGAGATGGTCAAGCAAAGATATACAGATGTCTTATACAGATGGTGGGGACACCAGCCAAGATAGTGAAAATAACTCAAATATCATACCAAATGGTTTGGACTCTATCTCGTTTGGGAAAGGATTCAATGTTTTAAGTGGGAATGATGTCACTGGGTATTTTGTAAATATAATTCCGTGAAAGTAGGAAAGTAAGAATGGAGGTAAAGATGCATTAAGCAAAGTGTGTGAAAACACAGTTCCTAGTTACAAATTTGGTGCCATCTCTTAGGAAAATGGCTGGGTACAAACACCTCTCTACAAGCAGAGGATGAGTTCCTGCAAGATAACTCTCAAACTTGTACTATTATTTGCAAATTTATTTTAAGGTTTATGAGGTTTTTTTCCTAATTTGAAACAATCAAGCTTTCATAATTCTCTGATTGTTAGTGTGTAAGGAGTTTAAGATAGCTCAGAATAAATTTCAAATTCTAATTAATATGCCTGAATGTAATGAATTCAGATATTAATTATAATTATTCATAATTAGTTGATTAATTTCCAGATAAAACTATAGCAGAAAATCTATGATGCAATTTAGAATATGATGCTCTTCTTTTTAAAGATGAAGAGAGTAGGGTGTTCTCTACTCTCTGCTCTGTTTATTCAACCTTTTCTTCCTTGATATATATTCAGTTCTGTCTCAAAATGTCATTTTGGGTTATTGGTCCTTTGACTTACTCTGGGTTCAAATTAAAGCACCACCAACCATACCTCAGATATGCAGATGACACCACCTTTATGGCAGAAAGTGAAGAAAAACTAAAAAGCCTCTTGATGANATCATGAGAAATGCTGGACTGGAAGAAACACAAGCCGGAATCAAGATTGTCAGGAGAAATATGAATCACCTCACATATGCAGATGACACCACTCTTATGGCAGAAAGTGAAGAGGAACTAAAAAGCCTCTTGATGAAAGTGAAAGAGGAGAGTGAAAAAGTTGGCTTAAAGCTCAACATTCAGAAAACGAAGATCATGGCATCAGGTCCCATCACTTCATGGGAAATAGATAGGGAAACAGTAGAAACAGAGTCAGACTTCATTTTGGGGGCTCCAAAATCACTGCGGATGGTGATTGCAGCCATGAAATTAAAAGACGCTTACTCCTTGGAAGAAAATTTATGACCAACCTAGATAGCCTATTGCACTTTTACTAAGGTACGTCTAGTCAAGGCTACTGTTTCTCCAGTGGTCATGTATGTGTGTGAGAGTTGGACTGTGAAGAAGGCAGAGTGCCGAAGAATTGATGTTTTTGAATTGTGGTGTTGGAAAAGACTCTTGAGAGTCCCTTGGACTACAAGGAGATCCAACCAGTCCATTCTGAAGGAGATCGGCTCTGGGATTTCTTTGGAAGGAATGATGCTAAAGCTGAAGCTCCAGTCCTCTGGCCACCTCATGGGAAGAGCTGACTCATTGGAAAAGACTCTGATGCTGGGAGTGATTGGGGGGAGGAGGAAAAGGGTATAACAGAGGATGAAATGGCTGGATGGCATCACTGACTCGATGGACGTTAGTCTGAGTGAACTCCGGGAGTTGGTGATGAACAGGGAGGCCTGGTGTGCTGCGATTCATGGGATCGCAAAGAGTCGGACACGACTGAGCGACTGAACTGAACTAAACTGACAGAGACAGAGACATGAGGACTAGTGGTAAATATTTCATATACTTACAGAACTAAGACTAAACTAGTGATTAAAAGCTAAGGAAATAAGAGTTGTAAAATGGCTGTATGTCAGACTTTTCATACAATTACTATTAAAAAAGATGAGAATGAGGAAAGCATGAACAGAATTTTAACCTGTTCTCAGTAATTAACATTGGCTGTAGGATTATTAGTAATTTTATTCTAAGATTGCTGTGTACATAATGTCGGATGAAGTAAAGGAGATAGGATTTCTCCTGAGAAACCTGTATGCAGGTCAAGAAGCAACAGTTAGAACCAGACATGGAACAATAGACTGCTTCAAAATTGAGAAAGGAGTATGTTAGGCTGTATATTGTCACCCTGTTTATTTAACTTATCTGCAGAGTACATCATGCGAAATGTCAGACTGAATGAAGCACAACCTGGAATTAAGATTGCCAGGAGAAATATCAACAACCTCAGATATACAAATGTCACCACCCTCATGGCAGAAAGTGAAGAGGAACTAAGAACCTCTTGAGAAAGGTGAAGGAGGAGAGTGAAAAGGCCGGGTTAAAATTCAACATTCAAAAAACTATGATCATGGCATCCAGTCCCATCACTTCACGGCAAACAAAAAGGGGCAAAGTAGAAAACTGCGACACATTTTCTCTTCTTGGGTTCCAAAACGTATGTTATATAAACGTATGTATGTATGTATATCTGGAGGAGGGCATGGCAATCCACTCCAGTATGCTTGCCTGGAGAATTCCATAGACAGAGGAGCCTCACAGGCTATATAGTCCATGGGGTCACAAAGAGTCAGACATGACTGAAGTGACTTAGTACACATTCACGTATGCATGCATGTGTGTGTATGTTTGTGTATAAAATACTCACACATCACATATACTTTATGCTCTTGAAATATCATTTCACAGTAAATGTAATCAAGACATCTTAGTGAAACAGCTAACTATAAACTAAACATCTTGCCATATCAAGTGGCAAGGTAACTAACAAATTCTACCAGGCTTATGTCAAAAGAACTTGAGAGCAAACTCTAAGAGACTGCCACTGACCAATAGATAGCATAATCTGAGCTTTTTAAAAAAGAAAAATTTTCAATGAAGGGAAGCCATCAAAAATTCCAGAGTTTAGAATGATATATATTTTAAAATAACTAATTGTTTCCCAGGATAATAGGGAATTCATTATACTGGAAACTGGTAAAAATTAAAAAAATTAAGATATGCAGATGACACCACCCTTATGGCAGAAAGTGAAGAGGAACTAAAGAGCCTCTTGATGAAAGTGAAAGAGGAGAGTGAAAAAGTTGGCTTAAGGCTCAACATTCGAAAAACGAAGATCATGGCATCTAGTCCCATCACTTCATGGGAAATAGATGGGGAAACAGTAGAAACAGTGTCAGACTTTATATTTCTGGGCTCCAAAATCACTGCAGATGGTGACTGCAGCCATGAAATCAAACGACGCTTACTCCTTGGAAGAAAAGTTATGACCAACCTAGATAGCATATTCAAAAGCAGAGACATTACTTTGCCGACTAAGGTCTGTCTAGTCAAGGCTATGGTTTTTCCAGTAGTCACNCTTTATTTTTCTGGGCTCCAAAATCACTGCAGATGGTGACTACAGCCATGAAATCAAAAGTTGCTTACTCCTTGGAAGAAAAGTTATGACCAACCTAGATAGAATATTCAAAAGCAGAGACATTACTTTGCCGACTAAGGTCCGTCTAGTCAAGGCTATGGTTTTTCCAGTAGTCATGTATGGATGTGAGAGCTGGACTGTGAAGAAGGCTGAGTGCCGAAGAATCGATGCTTTTGAACTGTGGTGTTGGAGGAGACTCTTGAGAGTCCCTTGGACTGCAAGGAAATCCAGCCAGTCCATTCTACAGGAGATCAGCCCTGGGATTTCTTTGGAAGGAATGATGCTAAAGCTGAAACTCCAACTACTTTGGCCATCTCATGCGAAGAGTTGACTCATTGGAAAAGACTCTGATGCTGGGAGGGATTGGGGGCAGGAGGAGAAGGGGATGACCGAGGATGGGATGACTGGATGGCATCACTGACTCAATGAGTGTGAGTCTGAGTGAACCCCAGGAGTTGGTGATGGACAGGGAGGTCTGGTGTGCTGCGATTCATGGGGTCGCAAAGAGTCGGACACGACTGAGCAACTGAACTGAACTGAACTGAAGTGATACTTTTAGGGATAAGTTGATTCAAATCAATGCTGAGGCAGAGTTGGGGGAGACGAACGTGGCATGGAAGAAGTACTGAAGGACTTTTAGTAAAAAGTGCAGCGTTTTTCTCTGAATAGTAGCATTATGAATATTACTTACTTTCAGTGTTGTTATGCATGGTGCAGCTTTTCTAGGGTTGAGTCAGAGGGAACGGAAGGTATAAAATTCTACCCTGAATCAAGAAGCCCAATTTTAAGCTAATATAAGCCAGCGTGAACAAGTTATGCAACCAGTAATCATGATTCGAACAGTTTTTGCCCAAATTGTATCATTTTTTTAAGCCCCAAATGAAACTTTCTTATTTTGGGCCACCCCAGGCACCTGTGAGGGTGTCCAGGCAGTATTCAGTCTAGTCCACCCTGAGGCTTGAGGTGTGGCAAAAAGGACCGTGTGCTGAGAGACCCGGGCTCTGTTCCGGCGTTTGGCTCTTATTGTTTTTGCTGACAGCCGTTAGGCCAGTTGCTCAGTCTTACTCAGTCTCAATACAGATGGATAGAATAAAAGTCTACCCTCCCTACCTTGTCAGGTGCTGTAAAGGTTAATACTAACAGGTGTGAAAAAATAACCCTAGTGGAAGGAGATCCTGTAGGCGGCCAAAGATCTAGAGAGCATTCCCAGGAGAGTAGCAAGGCCGGCTGGTCCAAAGCAAAGCATGAGAAACTCATGGAGCCGGCTTCTTGCAAGAGTGTGTCATGGGAACCAGCAGATCCAGGCTGCACCTCTCAGGGCACCCAGAGTTCCCACCCTCTGAGGAGAGTCGGGCCTTGGAGGCTTTTTAGTGATGGCTCTAGTGTTTACAGTATGTATCTTATCAGGCTTTCCTTTCAAGTAATATTATGCTTTGTTGTTGTTGTTTAGTCACTGAGTCACGTTCGACTCTTTGTGACCCTATGGACTGTGTGTAGCCAGCCAGGCCCCTCTGTCCATGAGGTTTCCCAGGCAAGAATACTGGAATGGGTATTTCCCTCTCCAAAGATCTTTCCGACCCAGGGATTGAACTGTGCCTCCTGCACTGACAGATATTGGCCTGCAGATTCTTTACCGCTAAGCCACGAGAGAAGCAATATTACGCTGCTTCTTGTATAATATAAGAATTGTTCAGCAATATATTTCCATTTTATCCCTCCCATCCTTTGTGCAATCATCGCATAGATTTTACTTCTACCTGTTGTCATATGTCTGTCACAATACATCTTTCAGCCTTTTTCCTCTCTTTGCTTCGGTTTTGGTGGTTTCTATTGCTGTGTCTTCAGGTTCACTGTTCTTTGGGGTGTCTCACCTGCTGTTAGTCCCCTTCAGTGAAATTTTTATTCCAGAGGCTGCCCTTTCATCTCTAGATACTCTGTTTTGTTCTTTTTTATATCTTCCATTTCTCTACTCATTATGTTCCTGTTTTCCTTTGGCTTCTTGAGAATATTTTAGATAGCTGTTTTTGGGGTCTTATTTGTTACTGCCATCATCTCTGACACTTCTGAGTTTGCTTCTGTTGACTAATTTGTCTCCTGGTTATGGATCACACTTTCCTCCTTTGCGTATCCAGAAATGTTTTTATTGGACGCTGGATACTATGAATATTAGATTGGTAAGTGTCTGGATTTCACTGTCCTCATTTAAAGAGTGTTAGATTTTATTGTGTCATGCAGTTATTGACTTGTGGGTCAATCTGGGTTTTTCTTTGAGGCTCATTTTTAAGTTCTGTCAGAGCAGGTCTAAAAGTAGCCTTTACTACTGAGGAGTGAGCCTTCTGGGGTCCCTGCCAAATGCCCTAGGTGTTTAACTCTCCACTCCGACTAGTGGGAACTTGCACTACACTCAGCCTTGGGTGAGCTTTGGGATGGGATGGGTCTACCTTAGACGCTCCCTGACGCATAATTCTTCTCAAGTTTGTAGTCTCACTTGGTTCAGCCAAAGGCTCAAAAAGACCCCCAGCCAGACATGTGGAGCTCTGTGTCTCGCTGTCTCTGTCCTCTCCTCTTTGGTCTCAGGGACTCGGCACCTCAGCCTGCCAGAGCTTTTCCCTTTCCCCCATACACGCAGGAAGGCGGCTGTGCGTGCGCGGGCCCTCCCTCCCGGCTCTGAGGCCTGGCGGACGCCTCCGGGCAGAAAGCCAAGGCGATCACAGGACTGTCCCTCCCAGGACTCGTCACACTCGCTTCCCTTCCGTCCCAGATCACAAGTCCCGCGCTGCTTATTCTCCAGCGTCTGAAAGCCCTTGTTTCACGTATTTTGTCCAGATCTCTAGTTGCTTACAGTGGGAACTAACGATTCACTTTGAGATTCCCTCCAGGGTAGTACACATCCATGATGCAGACTGGATGTATGCTCAAGAAACTTGTACAAAGCCGGATTTAGGGCTAATAAAAGACAGTGAAAAGGCAGTGAGGTCATTTTGATCTGCTGCTTAGAGAAGCTCAGGATAAAGGCTCACACAACCCAGCACCAAGACACATTTTATAATGAAACCGTTAATATCCATCAACTGACCTGGGGATAAGTAAAAGATGGTATATCTGTATATGGAATCTGGTTTGACAATAAAAAGAAAGGGGGGTACTAATGGATGATACAGCACGGATGAACACAGATGAACACGCCAAGTGAAGGAAACTAGTCACAAAAGACGACACTTCATCTGATTGAATACATGTGAAATGTCTACAGTAGACAATTGTAAAAACAGAAGGCAGATTAGATGAGTGGTTGCTTCCTGCTGGGGATGGGGGATGGAGCGACTGCTAATGGGTACAGGATTTCTTTGGGGGAGGACAAAAACATTCTGAAATTAGAGATCACTGCCCAACCTTGTGAATATACTAAGGAATGGTGAATCTCACGTTTCCCACGGGTGGATTATATGTCTGTGAACTCTATCTCAGTAAAATTGTTTATAGAGAGATAAAGTCACTAGCAGTGTTCTCCAGCACCGAAGGACATGAAAGGCTAAGAAGGGCTGCAGAGGTAGTAAGGGAGTCTAAGCTATTATGCAGGTGGATGTACATGTCACAGGTGGCATTCAGTCTTGGACTGAAAAACGTGACCGCAGGAGGGTTTGCAGTTTGTTTGCAGATGACTTATGTTGGATGTGTGTGTGTATGTGTGTGTACGTGTGTGTGCGTGCTCAGTTGTGTCCGACTCTTCATGACCCCATGGACTGTAGCCGCCGGGCTCCTCTGTCCATGGGATTCTCCAGGCAAGAATACTGGAGTGAGTTGCCATTCCCTTCTCCAGGGGATCCTCCCAACCCAGGGATCAAACCCATGTCTCTTGCATTTCCTGCATTGGCAGGTGGATTTTTTGCCACTATGTCACTTGGGAAGCCCCTAATGTTGGGTGTTAGTCTTAAAATCCATTTGTCTTTTCTTAATTACGTCAACCATGAGCAGATTTCTTGCAGAGTCTCAGTTTTACCCCTTTTCTAGTTTTGTCTGCTCCTTGGACCCTTGTCAGCAATAGGCACTATCTGCTGGGTGCAGGGGCCTCAGGGCACGTCCAGCCTCAGCCTTGACCCCAGCTGAGCCTGAGCACAGAAGGGTGCTGAGTGTCGCATGGCCTCCGGGAGCCGCAGCGTCACCTCCGTGTCCTCCGTGTCGGGTTCAGAACCAGCAGAACAAGGGCGACACAGTGGCCGCATCCCAACTGAGGGTGGAGAACAGGCCCCCTCCTTCACGGCCACCAGAACAAGGGCGACACAGTGCTCACATCCCAGCCGAGGGTGAACAGGCCCCCTCCTTCTGCTGGCTCTTCTGTTGTCAAAGATGAAGGTGGTTCGTTTGAAGTGAGTGACCTTACTTTCATTAAAAGCAGTGGAAGTTTGCTGTGAGAGAAAAATGTGTTCTTCATCTGTAGGGTTCTTTCATGGGTCTTCAACAGTATGATTCTGAGTGGATATTTAAGCTAAAACCTTGAGCTTTGCTTAAAAATACTGTTGGCAGGACTTCCCTGGTGGCTTAGTGGTTGAGAAATCCACCTGCTGATACAAGGGGCAGGGGTTCAGTCCCTAGCCTGGGAAGATTCCACATGCCTCGGGGCAGCCAAGCCCATGTGCCACAGCCACTAAGCCCGTGCCCTCGAGGCCTTACCTCGCAACAAGAGAAGCCACGCACCGCAACTGGAGAGTGCCCGCCACTCACCACAACCAGAGAAAGCCCACACAGCACCACAGACCTAGAGCAGCCAAAAATAAATAGTGAAGTATTCATGACGAGCATATATTGAGTGCTCAGTGTGTGCTGTGAGTGCTTTCAAGTGTTGTCAACCCCTTGACTGATCTTGCTTCCATTGTATGTAGGGAGAATAAAAAGACTGCCTTTCTTTTTTCCACACTTTTGTTTTTCAAATTAATTTTCGGTAATTCAGGTAGATTTTTCCTTCAGATATTGTGGAGTGACCACAGCAGCTCAGTAACTCAGCATCCAGGTTGGACCAGGCCCTCAGCCAGCTAAGCCAGGAGGTTGCCCGGGGCATTGGGGGGGAGAAGAGAGGGGAGGGGAGGGCCCCCACGTCTGACGCGCTCGTTGCCAGGCGAGGCCAGCGCGCTCATCAGACGTGCTGTGTGTGGTTCCTCTCTAGGATCATCCATGAAGATGGCTTCTCTGGCGAAGATGTGAAGCAGTACAAGCCCGTGGTCTACAGCAACACCATCCAGTCCCTGGCAGCCATCGTCCGGGCCATGGACACTCTGGGCATCGAGTACGGGGACAAGGAGCGAAAGGTAGGCCACTGCGCCTGTGGGCGCGGGGAGGAGACGGGCTGTCCCTGCTCCCCGCCGTGCCCTCTCTCTGAGGCCGAGCTGCCGTACGGGGACAGGGCGAGACTGTGCTGTGTCACCAGCCAGGACACTTGTCCACCTGGCCAGCGCAGCCCAAAAGGGGGCTCAGTGGTGGGCAAACTGCCACAACATGATCGCCGATGGAGATGACGGACCCAGAATTCCCGGGTTTATTGTGTAGATGAGAAAGTGTTGGTGACACTGCCCTAAATCGTGACCCTCACAACATTGTCCAAGTACATGCCCTTGGGCAACTCAGTTGAACAGAAAACTATATTTTTAGGCACTACAAGCCCCACCGGACCACCATCTCACCTCCTTAGGGCAGCTTTCCTTTCCTTGCCGGCGGTGGGGGCAGCTGTTTGAACCCAGTGTCTTCCTCCTTTGCACCAGGGGGCTGTGTTGTTTTCCCCTCCTCCGAGGTGAGTCTGAGGACCTAGGGGTACTCTCCTTCCTGCAGGAAGTTGACATCCTAGAACAGGGACAGTTTTCAGTTGAGTTTCCAGGCTTCTGATAGGTGGTGAATGGAATAAGTCATAAAAACTCTTATTTGCAAACATCTGCATTCACTGAACTTTACACAGCTATACTGGAAAAGCCAAATAAAAGGGGCGCAGGAAAACAGCCTTGGAAAGTTCTCTCCAGGAGTGGCTCTTTGTCTCCTGCTGGGACTCTGAATCCCAACCATCCTGTCCTTGTGACCTGAAGTGTGAGGTGGGGAGCAAGTGGAGGCCGTCGAGTGCCTGGGCCCCTCGTTGGAGCCTCTGGATAGAGAGCGTTAAGCTCCGGTTCTTGTGTGGCTTGGTTGTGCACTGTGTATATATCCTTTCTTTGCCAAAAAATCACCTCCCTCATGGAGGAAAACCATCCTCACCTCCGCTGGGTGTAATAAGTCATCTGTGACAGATAGCTTTAAATGTAAAATTCAGTGTTTTATGCACAAAATCCTAATTCTCTGCGACAGTCATCCCAGCTCAGGTATCACCTTCCCCCCAGAGGAGGGGAAAGTGAGTGACTGAGGGTGTCCAGGGCCAGCCTGGGGCGGTGAAGCCAGGCACTGCTCCTCAGGGAGGAAACCCTTTTCCCTGGGGATGGGCTTTGATTTTGGTCACAAAGCCAGGGCTGTGGGATGAGGGACACTGCGAGCTCTTCAGTTTTGTTTGCACTAAGAATTCACTGAGGATACAGTGTGCCAGGCCTTGCTGGAGATGTGTGTATGAGTCACTCATTCATGTCCAACTCTCAGGACCCCATGCACTATAGCCTGCCAGGCTCGTCTGTCCATGGGATTCTCCAGGCATGAATGCTGGAGTGGGTTGCCATTTCCTTCTCCAGGACAGTAGCGCTGGAGAGACCAGTCAGCAAAGATCAGCTCAGATCATCAGATGTAGCCAAGACAGGTTACAGGACTTCATTCATTTTAATAATAATGGTCACAACAGTAACACTAGTAGCTCTCTTGTACTGAGCACCTACTAGAGGCCAGGCACTGTGCTTTAAGCACTTTGCAAGTATTAACTCACTTTTGTCAACTCGGGCGGGCAGTAAGCAGGAAATGCCCGGTCTGATCTTCAGACATGGGACAGGCATTTGGTCTCTCTGTCTGCCTGAATCTCAGTTAACCAGATGACAGACGCAGTGCACAAGGCTCACGTGTCCATAGCACACACTTTACACAAACACACACACACCCACCACAGCCTGCGAGACCTTCCAAGAGTGTGTCTGTTCACTGTCACGCCCATCGTGGAAGCAACTCTTCCTTCCTCAAAACCTCTTGCCCTGATTATAACCCAAAAGAGCAAGACTGAAATGCTTTTCTCCTTTGGTTTTGGAAAACGTTTGTCGTTCCTGGAGGGTTTTGTTTTCCCAGTTTATTATCCTGAGTAGAGAGGTGGTTGCTTGGGTATTGCTAGGAACATGACGTGTTAAGGGCTGTACTGTGGGGCCGCTTGGCCTCTGTGGCTGTTTCTTGTGTGGTGGAGACAGCCCTCAAGTAGAGGGTTGGGAAAGGCTCCACCGAGAAGGGAGGCCGAGAACAGAGCGGGTGCTCTCTGGACACGGAGGAGCCGGAGCCCAGTCCTCTGCCGGCAGGTGGCACCATGGCACTCAGGCTTGTCTGGAAGTCCTCCAGGCCCCGGGATGTCTCCTCCTGTTTTATTTCACCTTAGGCCACAGTGAGCCAGGCAGCTGGAGAAGGTGTTTCCTGGGAGTGGCCTGGTGTGGATTTGCTGTCTAGGAGCTGCAGGCATGGACACGCCCCCCTTCCCCCACCGTCTGCCTGTATATCAGCTGTGGGGGGTTTCAGGGGTGAGGTGGAAGTGGGCAGCTACTTCACACTAGGTGGCCAGCCTGAAAGGGATATTTGTGATGAAAAGACCTCAAGAGGGAGCCATGGGAGGAAGAGAGACAGAGCCTCCAAGCAGNAATGATGCTAAAGCTGAAACTCCAGTACTTTGGCCACCTCATGCGAAGACTTGACTCATTGGAAAAGACTCTGATGCTGGGAGGGATTGGGGGCAGGAGGAGAAGGGGATAACAGAGGATGAGATGGCTGGATGGCATCACTGACTCGATGGATGTGAGTTTGAGTGAATTCTGGGAGTAGGTGATGGACAGGGAGGCCTAGCGTGCTGCGATTCATGGGATCTCAAAGAGTCGGACAGGACTGAGTGACTGAACTGAACTGAAGCATACAAATCAATACCACAAAATCACACACCTCATGTACTAATAACAAGTCTTTAAATCAAATAACGTATATATAGCCAAAGTATTAAGATTACTGATGATAACCACTTCTACTTTATATACATAAAAGAATGTAGACTTATGAATATGAGTTCCTGTTTAATATTTACAAAGTACATATTGGTACATTGTACTTATAAAAACTTATGGGGTTTTATCATAATCATAAAAGCGCTTAATGCTTTGGATTATATTTGGAGATACGTGTCTCTCATACTTATGGGTCACAAGAACCTTTACAGAAGGAGACCAGCTTTTGTTTGTTTAATCTTTTTATCTACAGTATCTGAGTAACTGGAGCAGTAAAATTTATTGCATGAATGTGTACATGAATCGGTGAGTTTATGCAAGAAAGATTATAGCAAGATGGATGCTTAGAAGAATTGAAAGTCATATTTATATTTTAAATCTCAGAAGGAATAAGCATGAATTATTCCCAGTCTAGTGTAGAGCCCAGATTTATATTAGGAGAGAGTTCCCATTCAGTTCAGTTCAGTCGCTCAGCTCCATAATATATACTAAAAGAACGGAGAAAACCAAACACTGATGGAAAGTAGAATTTCCTCACAATATTCCTGTAAGAAAGGGAAAAATATATTCTTCATTTAGTCCTTCCTGTTACCAGTGGAAAGAAAGAAAACAGAAGCCCACTAAGGCAACACTACTGGCCAAACCCTGGTTACATGAATATGGTAGTGTCTTACAATTAGAAGCCTTGTGATTGTTGTATGAATAAATGAATAATTTTCAAAACATAATAGTTTCCTGCTGGTGCTTTAACAACTTATTGCAAACATAAGAGCTTAAAACAACACAAATATATTATAGTTCTGGAGGTCAGAACTCTGAAATGAAGCTTCCCAGGTGGCACAGTGGTAAATAACCTGCTTGCCAATGCAGGAAACGGAGCAGACTTGAGGTGCAGGTTCGATCCCTGGGCTGGGAAGATCTCCTGGAGAAGGAAATGAAACCCACTCCAGTATTCTTGCCTGGAGAATACCATGGATGGAGGAGCATGGAGGGATACAGTCCTTGGAGTTGCAAAGAGTCGGACATGACTGAGCAGACACACAGCTAAAATCAAAATATCAGCAGGACTGTAGTCTGGACACTTTATGGGAAAATGGTTTTCTTGCCTTTTCCAGTTTCTAGAGACCATGTACCATTACTTATGTTCCTCTTCCATCTTCAAAGACAGCAATGGCCATTCAAGTTTCTCATATTACATCACTGTAACCTTTACTCTTCCGCCTCACTCTTTCACATATAAGAGCTCCTGCAATTACATTGAACCCAATCAGAAAATCCAGAATAATCTCCCTATTTTAAAGTCAGTTAATTAGCAACCATAATCCCATCTGCCGTCTTAATTCTCCTTTTCCATGTAATGTAATAACTTCATAGGTTCTAGAAATTAGAATGTAGTCATCATTTTGGCCGTTGTTTAGTTCCTAAATTGTGTCCAACTCTTTGTGACCTCATGGACTATAACTTGGCCAGGCTCCCCTTTCCATGGGATTTCCCAGACAAGAATATTGGAGTGGGTTGCCATTTCCTTCTCCAGGGGATGTTCCTGACCCAGGGATCAAACTCATGTCTCCTGCATTGGCAGACGGATTCTTTACCATTCTTTACCGCTGAGCCACAGGAGAAGTCCGTAGTCATCAGTGGGAGGTCGTTATTCTACCTACCACATCAGGTGATCAAATAACTCCTTTTTTCTGCATCTAATATTTTCCCTCTGAAACTGCCAACCTCCTTGGATTTTTCCAATATTCAGGTAACGAGTTTTTGAAATTGTTTTGAATATTGAATTTCTGAAAATTATTTGAACATTGATTTTTATATTAAAAGTTTATAATAAACTATTTCTTCATAGAAGAGATAAAGGTATCTATTAAGATTATATTTGTCAGACCACATTATTGTCAGCAACATTACAATTATTTTATAAAACTAATGAACTGATATTGTACATATACATACACACATAAAAAGAAGACAAAAAGATTTTAACATCAGAGATAAATCCCAACTGACTCTCTGATCAACTACAGGAAGAATCTATAAAGGAAAGAATCGAAAATACTAGTAAATCTTGAAACAATTGGAGTTAATGACTTTTGGTTCAGTAAGTGATTAGTCTCTCAATAATACATGTAGGAAACAATTCCGTTGTTCTTGGAGCAAAATTCTATAAACGCCAACAAACAAATGTTTTTCTGTAAGTCTTCCAAAGTATGAATGCATATATTTTAAGATGACTTTAATTCTGAAATACTAAAAGGAAATTGAAAAGGAAAAGAAAAAAAAAACTTTTAATGGAGATTTTGCATTTAGCAGAATAGGGTAAAATTGTTTGGAAGGTAAACTCTCTAATTTCTGATTTTCTCTATCACCTTTGGAGAAACAACACTTACTTTACTGCCTGTTTGAATCTTGTTGTTGTTTGTCACTAAATTGTGCCCAGCTCATTTGTGACCCCGTGGACTATATAGCCTACCAGGCTCCTCTGACCATGGGATTCTCCAAGGCAAGAACACTGGAGTGGGTAACCATTCCCTTCTCCAGGGGATCTTCATGACCCAGGGATCAAACCCACGTCCCCTGAATTGACAGAAAGGTTCTTTAATACTGAGCCACCAGGGAAGCCCCTTAGCTTCTGTAGAACAACTGTGTCTTCAATCAGGCCTCCTAGCCCAGAGCATCTCACTCTACTAAGAATCCAGGACAATGCCTGTGGCCTGAAATGAACAAATTTCAGCCAGTTATTATTAATATGTCTGTTAAACCAGTGCATGTTGGTAACAGTCTTAATGACAGTCTTAATATGCACCTTCCTATTTGTGTTTTAAAAGGAGCTGCCTATTTGATCCTAAATAATTTATGTCTAATGGTGCAAATTTCAAAATTAGCTATGCACATTGAATGAATATGATTAGGCAAAAGAGTGTTTCTATTGGCACATAAATCAGTAATCTAGGGATCCAGATGCCAGGCCTCTGCCTAATCACCAAATCAGCTATAGTATTTGATTTTGGATCTTTCCTCCATTATTTACCTTAATTAACGAAAAAAAGACTTTGCAAATAGACAACACTGTTTTGTGCTTGTTTGAAGATAGTGATAAATATAACTCATATTTCAAAGTTAATTACAACTTTAAAATGTATTTTCAACAAGCATCTACTTCTCAGAATAATCCTGTGATATAGGAATTGTTTGTATTAACATTTTACAGGTAAGGAGTTTGAAATTTCAGGAAGTTAAATAATTTACCCAAAGACCCAAAAATTCAGTAAGTATTTTTGTAAGGCCTTTTGCTACATAATGTTCAGATTTTTATTTATATCCCCATCCCATTGTCACAACCATCTAACAACCCCGATTATCTGCTGATTGGCTCCTTGATAACGATCACAAATCTGAGCCATTATAGACTGAGAAGCCCCTGTTTGGGCATTTTTTTCAAGTAATACATCAATTAGTTTTCTTCATGAAATATTCCAACTGTCTTTTGCTCATCTTAAACAAACAGACAAACAAAATAAATGCCATTCTTTAATATTACATCTTATGTCTTACAGATTTGGAAGAGAGATAATGTTAGTGTTTTTCAAAATACCATTAACTGGTTCATGGATGTAATAGGACTCTATCTCTGACCATGCAAGCGGGCAATCAAAATCTTTCCAATTCTGAAAGTTCATTGCATTTACTTATTGCTTTTAATTTTATCAGAGTGTCGTTGTTGTATTGTTCAGCTGCCCAGTCATGTCTGACTCTTTGCAACCCCATGGACTGAAGCACACCAGGCCTCTTTGTCCTTCCCATCCCCCGAAGTTTGCCCAAGTTCATGTTCATTGCATCAGTGATGTCATCCATCCATCTCATCCTCTAATGCCCTCTTCTCCTTCTGCCCTCAATCTTTCCCAGAATCAGGAACTTTTCCAATGAGTCCGCTGTTCTCATCAGATGACCAAAATACAAGAGTTTCAGCTTCAGCATCAGTCCTTCCAACAAGAATTCAGGGTTGATTTCCCTTAAGATTGACTGGTTTGATCTCTTTCCTGTGCAAGGGACTCTCAGGAGCCTTCTCCAGCACCACAGTTCAAAGGCATCAATTCTTCAGCACTCTGCCTTCTTTATGGTACAGCTTTCAGAGTTTTACCAGAGTAGCACTCATCAGTTCAGCAGGACATTATAATTGTTAGGCAGCCATACATGTGAACATAAGAGCCTGTGCTTTTACTAATGGCATGACTTTAAAAAAGCATTGTGTGTGTGTGTGTGTGTGTGTGTGTGAAAAAGAGGGAGAGAGAAGAGGTGGAGAGAGAAAGAGAGACAGGAGCATCTTACCTAGCCACTTTACAATTCGTAACAGTTTCGACTAATTCTAATTCAACTAGATCCAAATCTTGAATAAGAATATTTTATTAGAAATTATTTCCACTGCCAAGTAGAAAGAAATCAGGGTACATCTTAGCCATCCTCATATTTCATTTATTGCCCTTTTTATGTCCTGTTTCTGGTTTTACTTCTTCTGCCACTCTCTTCAACTTGAATCACCAGAGATCTTTGGTTTGCAGATTTCTCTTATATTTCAAAATGAGACTATATCCTATCCAGATAGATATATGTCTTACTCCTGGTCATCTAGATAGGATAATCTTTCATGGACAATTTTCCAAAGTAATGTCTCTCTTGAAATTCCTTATTTAAGACTCAGGTAGTTATACATTCATTAATTCATTCACTCATTCAGAGCCCTTTATCAATTATGTCATGAGCTACACAGTGCGATGGGCTTCCCTTGTGGCTCAGCTGGTAAAGAATCCTCCTGCAACGTGGGAGACCTGGGTTTGATCCCTGTGTTGGGAAGATCGCCTGGAGAAGGGAAATACCATCCACTCCAGTATTCTGGCCTAGAGAATTACATGGACTACAGTTCATGGAGTCACAAAGAGTTGGACATGACTGAGTGACTTTCACAGTGTGATAAATTAAAAACAATAATAATCTTAGGCAATAATACTAAAATATAATAGTGAAGACATGAATGTCTACTGTCCTTTTCATCATGTTATGTGTTAATAATTCTGTGTATGAGGTTTATTTCTTTATGAGGATATATCCATGCATAAGGAGCAGAAAACTTGTATAAACATCTTACACATTTTTTTTTGGTTTTGTGGCTTTTAAAGGCTTGAAGAGCATTACTCTATTTATCTTCTTCATTTTACAGAGCAGAGATAATTATGAATAGGTATTTTATACTATAATGTATTTAAAGGTGACCTGAAATATACACAAATCTCATTCTTCATACTAACGAATGTGTGCTTTTTAGAGCCAGAATCCAGTCACTAGGTGGCATCTCTGTGCTAGAGTCGCTACTGAAGACTCACGGGTGTCCTTTCCATGTACTACTGATTTTTGTTGACATTTTTTATCATCTTCTTGACTCCTACAGTAATATTTACCAGAGTGTGATTTGTGCTAACCCCTTGAACAAAGGTCATTTCTATAGACTTAATAGCAACATATGAAATTGTTGCCCATACCCAGTGCCAATTGAAAAATGAAAAATACAGCTTGATTACTGAAGCACACTATATCACACTATTTGCATTTAATATTTCATTTGTTTGAGACTAAGAAATAGGCAAAATGACACAGTGATTAGGACATTGTTAGTTATCAAAAAAAAAAAAAACCACCTAAAATCAAGTTCTTTGCTAGTTTAGGATTTTAAGTGTGTCTCAACCCATTCAGGAGAAGGCAATGGCACCCTACTCCAGTACTCTTGCCCGGAAAATCCCATGGACAGAGGAGCCTGGTAGGCTACAGTCCATGGGGTCTCGAAGAGTTGGACACAGCTGAACGACTTCACTTTCATTTTTCGCTTTCATGCACTGAAGAAGGAAATGGCAACCCACTCCAGTGTTCTTGTCTGGAGAATCCCAGGGACGAGGGAGCCTGGTGGGCTACTGTCTATGGGGCGCAAAGAGTCGGATACAACTAAAGTGACTTAGCAGCAGCAGCAACTCATTCAAAATATTGATTAATAAGTTGTGGCTCTTGTCCTCAAGGAAATTCCATTCTCCTGGGAATATAGACTATAAAATGGAGTGATTGGCCAGATGATTTCAAAGTTTGTTGCCAACTCTTAAATTTGATGACTTTCCTGTAAAAAGTGTATAAAAGGTTTATAGATCTAAATCAGCTATGAAATTGCCTTAGTGTTCTTTATGAGCTTAGTTAAACTGACTATTTCCCAGTCAGGTGCATGCACTTTTGTGAATATAGTTTATTCTGAAATATCTGCACTGAATCCAGGAATCTAGGATGAGGAATAGTCAGCTCAGACCTAAGTCTTGGCCCAGGTCAGAAGCCCTGAAACTAAGCTCAAGTGAAAGAAAGCAGTTCTACAAATTCCCATAAGATCAGGCTGCTAATTAAAATTCCCAAGACTGGCAAGTCCGTCTAACTTGTCCATCACTCTGGCGAATTGCATAAACCATGGGTCTTGTGCATACAAATGTAAAAATTTCCACTGGGCTCATTTAACCAGAGAGAAATGACCCTTTCAAAGCCTGCTAGATTGGAATGGAGTGACAGAAAACTCCTTGGAGTAGATAAAAGTAGGATACCTTTTACCTTCTTAAGGTAGATTTCACATCACTTTCCCATTTTCTCCCTTTGCGCTTTCCTGTTGCCTTTCCTGTCTCAGCCATACCTGTTAACACCAGATAGGAGCTGTGGATTAGTGGACTTTACATATTTTTCATCCAGATATTTTTCATAGTAAGTAGTAAACATAAACCAAAATTAAGGGCTATTTCAAGAACTTAGAAATATTTCTTCCTTCTAAGAGTAAAGAGCAAAGGCTTAAACATTACCTACAACAAACAAGGGCTATAGGCCTTTGACTGTCTTATAAACAGTTTGTAGATCCTAACCTGTCTAATTAAAGAATGTAGGGTGGGGATTAGTAGGCTGCCAAGGGAATCATTGAAACAAACCATTTATTGTCCATCTAAATCCTGTACAGGAGAGTTCATTGTTGTTTTTGGCAGACAAATACACCTGGCTTTACTTCATAGAGAGCAATGGACTCCTGGGGCTGAATCTGATTCTAGGCTTGATAAGGAACATTATGATAACCAGGAAGAAGGTTAGCATGACTCAGTGGGGACAGCACTGAAGTGAAAATCCAAACCACAGTCATTATCATTTATTAAGCATTTACACTGTGATGGACACTGTATTAAATAATTTTAAATATATTATCTCAGATAACCTTCATGACAACCCTAAGAGTGTGTATTTTCATCCCAAGTTACAGAAGAAACTGAAGTTGGAAGAGTTAATAAGTGAGTAAGCCATTTGTTGTCAGGCTTTATCTGACTCAAAATCCTGTGATCTTAAAAATACACCAATTTCTCAGCTGAGATTCTCACCCATGCTATTAAGGGCTCATGAATTCTATGAGAATTCTGAAATTTTATCTTTCTTTTTTTAATGATTATCCTTTCCTTTTCCTAATGATAATCATCAAAAAAAAATACCTTCTGTTTACAGTGAATAATGAGCAAGCTTTAAGAATTCCAGATCTATGCACATAGTCTCATGTCCACAAGACAATATTACTGTTTTAAAAGGAATTCATACATACTCAGGAAACACTGTATCAAAATAAGCTAAGACCTCAGTTTGAATTTGACTTTGTGATTTACTACCTGTGTGATCACAATTTCTTTGAGCTTCAGTTTCTTCTATAAAATTAAGATTAAAATATATCCCTATTAGGGCTTTGAGATATTTTTATAAAAAATATATAAACTCTAATATTCTTAATAAAAGTAAATATCAGTGGTAATGTTGGTTTGCTTTCAGGAGAAGGATCTGATTAAACATAGTTTTTAATATACATTTAGATGGCATATATTCTTCAGCTTCTTCTAAATTTATGCAGCAAGCTTCCTTCACCCAATTCTAACAGTTTGAGAACATAGAAAAAACAGGTCTCTGGTTTTAAAAAACAAAGAACCAGACTCTAAGTATTGGCTGATTCACCAAAATAAAAAGCATTCTGGGTACTTTTCCTTATAAGCTCACTTTTTGGGAGGTAGAGATGGGGACAGATTTCTGCATCAGTCAGACAGAAAATAGGTATGAAAATATAGTTAACAAACTAGTGAACTAAACATGCTCAGTTTACGCACACACACACAAACAAATCCAAGACTTTAATATTTTGAGTTATTATAGGAAGTCTACTTATAAGATAATACAACTAATAAATATGACATTAATTTCTCCTATCAGGAGAAATGTATGTATTTGTGATATTTCTTATGAATGTTACATATATAACAAAACTGTTCGTTTTTCAATAACCATAGTTCCTTTTGTTTTTTATCCCTGTAACATATTTTATGTACACAATTTTAAGATTTCTGTTAGTATTTGTTTCTAAGTAATACTTGGCTTAATACTTAATAGTTTTTCTCTGAGCAAACAAAATACAAATTTAGCGTCACTGATGTTCAGTCCTTGCATATACTGCATTCAGCTGAATACCATTCAAAACAATGCAAAAATAGACACTAAAAAGTAGAGATTATTTTTACTTAAATACAGTCTAGTTATTACAAATAGCATGTTTTTATTTTTACTTGTTTTAATAAAAGAAAGAAAGTAAATGAAAGTCACACCGTTGTATCCAACTCCTTGAGACCTCATGGACTAAACAGTTCATGTAATTCTCCAGGCCAGAATACCGGAGTGGATAGCCTTTCCTTTCTCCAGGGCATCTTTTCAAGCCAGGGATTGAACCCAGGTCTCCCACATTGTGGATGGATTCTTTACCAGCTGAGCCACAAGGGAAGCCCAAGAATACTAGAGTGGCTAGCCTATCCCTTCTCCAGCAGATCTTCCTGACCCAGGAATCAAACCAGGGTCTCCTGCATTTCAGGCAGATTTTTTAGTACAGCATCATGTTAAATACCTTTATATTGCTTTACTTTAAAAATCTGAGGGGGGCAGTAAGAACTATTTTTACATTTAATATTCCCAACAGGATACATTTCATATCAGAAAATATTTATTTTCATATAATTGACAGTTATTTTTGAGATGTAATATTTGATTCTACAAAATGGAAGAAATATTTCTATTTTGAGAGAAAATCTGGTTTTAGTTTGAAAATTTAAAAAAATGGTACTTTAGTTAAGAAAACTATCATAGAACTTCTCATGAATCACATTTTATAATTTATTTCCATGCAAAATTCCAGTAATTTCTACTTTAACCCATTCCCAATGAATCTACCCATGTCTACAGCATGTAATTATACTGTGTATACTATAATGTGAAACTCTAAAATTGGTGTATTCTTTGAGGTTTCTTTTTTTCTAATGTGCTCATATGAACTTGTTCAACTTAAGTTTGCATGAAAAAGAAGAAAGATATGTATTCAGTTCAGTTCAGTTCAGTCGCTCAGTCTTGTCCAACTCTTTGCAACCCCATGAATCGTAGCACACCAGGCCTCCCTGTCCATTACCAACTCCCAGAGTTCACTCAGATTCACGTCCATCAAGTCAGTGATGCCATCCAGCCATCTCATCCTCTGTTGTCCCCTTCTCCTCCTGCCCCCAATCCCTCCCAGCATCACAGTCTTTTCCAATGAGTCAACTCTTCGCATGAGGTGGCCAAAGTACTGGAGTTTCAGCTTTAGAATCATTCCTTCCAATGAACACCCAGGACTGATCTCCTTCAGAATAGACTGGTTGGATCTCTTTGCAGTCCAAGGGACTCTCAAGAGTCTTCTCCAACACCACAGTTTAAATGCATCAATTCTTTGGCACTCAGCCTTCTTCACAGTCCCACTCTTACATCCACACATGACTACTGGATAAACCATAGCCTTGACTAGACAGATCTTAGTTGGCAAAGTAATGTCTCTGCTTTTGAATATGCTATCTAGGTTGGTCATAACTTTTCTTCCAAGGAGTAAGTGTCTTTTAATTTCATAGCTGCAGTCACCATCTGCAGAATTTTGAAGCCCAGAAAAATAAAGTCTGACACTGTTTCCACTGTTTCCCCATCTATTTCCCATGAAGTGATGGGACTGGATGCCATGATCTTTGTTTTCTGAATGCTGAGCTTTAAGCCAACTTTTTCACTCTCCTCTTTCACTTTCATCAAGAGGCTCTTTAGTTCCTCTTCACTTTCTGTGGTAAGAGTGGTGTCATCTGCATATCTGAGGTGATTGATATTTCTCCAAGCAATCTTGATTCCAGCTTGTGTTTCTTCCAGTCCAGCGTTTCTCATGATGTATTCTGCATAGAAGTTAAATAAGCAGGGTGACAATATATAGCCTTGATGTACTCCTTTTCGTATTTGGAACCAGTCTGTGGTTTCATGTCCAGTTCTAACTGTTGCTTCCTGACCTGCATACAGATTTCTCAAGAGGCAGGTCAGGTGGTCTGGTATTCCCATCCCTTTCAGAATTTTCCACAGTTTATTGTGATCCACACAGTCAAAGGCTTTGGCATAGTCAATAAAAGCAGAAATAGATGTTTTTATGGAACTCTTTTGCTTTTTCCATGATCCAGCAGATATTGGCAATTTGATCTCTGGTTCCTCTGCCTTTTCTAAAACCACCTTGAACATCAGGGAGTTCACGGTTCACGTA
>SJYA01000597.1:2722740-2779982 GCA_006410615.1 Neotragus moschatus | reverse complement strand
CCATGAAGTGATGGGACTGGATGCCATGATCTTTGTTTTCTGAATGCTGAGCTTTAAGCCAACTTTTTCACTCTCCTCTTTCACTTTCATCAAGAGGCTCTTTAGTTCCTCTTCACTTTCTGTGGTAAGAGTGGTGTCATCTGCATATCTGAGGTGATTGATATTTCTCCAAGCAATCTTGATTCCAGCTTGTGTTTCTTCCAGTCCAGCGTTTCTCATGATGTATTCTGCATAGAAGTTAAATAAGCAGGGTGACAATATATAGCCTTGATGTACTCCTTTTCGTATTTGGAACCAGTCTGTGGTTTCATGTCCAGTTCTAACTGTTGCTTCCTGACCTGCATACAGATTTCTCAAGAGGCAGGTCAGGTGGTCTGGTATTCCCATCCCTTTCAGAATTTTCCACAGTTTATTGTGATCCACACAGTCAAAGGCTTTGGCATAGTCAATAAAAGCAGAAATAGATGTTTTTATGGAACTCTTTTGCTTTTTCCATGATCCAGCAGATATTGGCAATTTGATCTCTGGTTCCTCTGCCTTTTCTAAAACCACCTTGAACATCAGGGAGTTCACGGTTCACATATTGCTGAAGCCTGGCTTGGAGAATTTTGAGCATTACTCTACTAGCGTGTGAGATGAGTGCAAAGATATGACTTATTATGTGTTTATTTGCACTAGAAGTCTATTCATATCAGTTATATCTAATATTTGCTCTGTGTGTTTTTCACTAATCATCTTGGTGAAAACACATGTGCTGATATTTTGTGACCATGAAAGCATTAGCGAAAGGATATCTCTCTCTTGGACTCAGCTTATCTCAACACAACCAGAGAAGCATTCCCTATCAGATGATTCATTTTACAACATCCTGACAGGGACCTACATAGAATCAGTAAGTAAAAATAATGCTTCAACTCTGCGGAATTTCTGTGGAAGTCTCAGGGCTCTTGAAAACTAAATTCTTTGCACTTTGTTTAGTTGAACCTCCAATGAACAATTAAATGCAATGCATGTGATGTGTAACAGTGAAACAAAGGCTTTTGAAGATAGACGGAAATGTATTTGGACACAAATACTAGTCTTCTAGCATATTTTGAGACAAAATGTTTCTATTGGCCAAATAGATTTGGAGACTCTTGAGTACTAGGTCATTGTTTTGAAGATTTGGGTTATACATTAAACACACTAGAAATGCTGGGGGAAAAAAAAAAAACCCTGCAATAAACAAATCTGATAAATGGTTTAATTCAGGATTTCCTAACCTCACTTAAGCATAGAATATTACTCTTGCTTTTGTATTAACCAGTCACCTAGCTTTGTATAGTTTATTAGGCTGAATGTGCTATGGATTGCAGTTAAGGTATCTGAAAAGCAATCAAAATGCCTTGTCTACATTTTACTGCCTCTTCCAAGTCACATTCCATAAGTTCTTTGTAGCATGGATAGACAAAGTCATCAAGCCAATCCTGGAAGTCAGCCCTAGGTTTGGAGAGCATTATAAAATTGTTTCAAGCCAATAGAGTTTTACTGACTAAATCTGTGCCTAAGGAGACAAGTCAAGGCTTGAGAGAATTGTGTGTACACGCAACGTTACAACCTTCAGGTCCAAGTGTATCTTTCTTTTCAAAAAGATTTGTCTTCTGACTGAATAACCATAGGTCACATCTAATTATATTTTCAAATTTACAAACAAAAATACCCTGAAGTTTAAATAGAATCACTTTTACTTTTTTGTTGATTATTTCAATGTATTTTGCCCTCTGAAAGTGGGAAAAACAAGTTGATAGAACCTTGTACATGCAGCAAGATGCTGATTTATATTTAACTTTAACATACAAATAAGTAATCAATGTGTTTTATTCTAACAAAGGGTTTTGTGTGATTTACAGTAGCTGTTATTAAATCTATAGCGGGCAGATATGTAAATGGTCCCTATATACTTTTTCCTCCTTATCTTCTCTACTTATGTTTCATGATGTTTTTTTACTATTTATAATTTTGTGAATGTTGTCTTTTCAATCTCATGTTGTATAGTCTGGCATTCTTTCACATATTACCAAGAAGTAGACGTATTAACACAGAAGCATTGTTTTTTCAGTTGTAAAGGGCCCATAGAGATCACCTAGTTTTCATCTTATAGATAGATAAGGTAAGATTTCTCAAGACTGAATGACTTGTCTGGTGTCATGCAGATATTAGAAGAGTTGAGTGATAAAACCTAGGTTTTAATATTTCTCAATTCAGGGCAAATCTATTTGACAACCCTGAAAACTGGCAGTTGAGATCTGCAGCAATATTCCAGACAGTGGCATCATTTAGACCTCAAAGCACATTATCTTACTGAAAATATTTACTTCATCATAAGGTTAAAGTTTATTTTATTCATTGAATTATCAGGGATAAATTAGGAACTTGAGATTAACATACATGGATGGGGGAACCTGGCAGGCTACAGTCAATGGGGTCGCAAAGAGTCAGACATGACTTAGTGACTATCACTTTCACTACTGTATCTGAATATATAAAATAGATAATCAACAAGGACCTCTTGTATAGCACAGGGAACTCTACTCAATATTCTGTAATAACTAATATGGGGAAAAGAATCTTAAAAAGAATGAATATATGTATATGTATAACTGAACCACTTTGCTGTATACCTGAAACTAACACAACATTATAAACCAACTATACTTGAATAATAATTTTAAAAAAACATAATTTATCTTTGACAATAATATATATAATACAGCTGTAGCCATATTAATCTATGACATGGTGAGTTAAAAGTTAATCACAGATCATTTTTCTGAAATATATTTATATGTACATAAGAAATTGTGCAATTTCTTTTTTGTACAATTTGTACACAATTCTTTTTGTACAATTGACTGTTTTGGCATTATATTTGATTTTTTTTTTGGTTTGTGAACATTTCTCTGTCATTTGTTATAATCTGTTAACAAATAAGCACTTTATATTTGTAAAATTGAAGTTTAAGTCAATAAACAGAATCACATTATTTGGCAGTTTAGTAAAATTTAGTGTTGAGAAGAAGTTTTGGTTAAATAATCAGTGGCCCATATGTTGATCTAGCATTCATTATGGCTTAAATATTTTGGTTCAGGTGTTTCATTGTAAAGAAGTGTAAACTTGTTTTGTGGTTGAGCTTTTTCTCTATCACTGCCCTAGATAGAGATGACTACAAGGTCTCTTTCTGCCTGGATATTCTCACTGATTGGTAGTAACCATCTGGAACAAATGTTGGGAAGGATGCCATTGGTCTGTCAAGCTCAAGAAGAAATAATGCTGGATAAGGGAATCAATGTTTCTGGCCCCACTAGAATATAAGCATGCATCATGAAGGAGGAACATTATCTTGTTTGTTTTCTGTTGCCTTCTGAGTGCCTATGATAGTGCCATACGTGTGTGTGGGAATATGTACATTATTACATTATATACACATTGTGTTACACATATATAATAATGTGTGAAGTGAGACAGGGGAATAGCAACACACATGATAAATCTTTGTCTTCTCTGTACTAAGTGATTATATACTTCCAAGGTCTATAAGTCAGAACTCCTGTGTATATATTGAAATATGATCCAGTTTACTTTTTAAAAATAATTTTATGAGTACAAAAAAACAAGCCAACCTGACTTAAACATTTGGAAAGGTATCACAAACCCAATAAATTCCAACAAAAGCCTTGATTTTTAGAAGACTGTTCTGTTAAGGAAAGTTTATTTTGCTACATAGAATAAACTGTTGCTGAAAACTAACATTAATTTTAAAAAAGAGAGAGAGAAAACAAAAAAGCCCAAATCCTGAAGTGTCCTCAAGGTCTTTGTATTTATCCTCCTGCCTCAGAAGTCAGTAGTCAGTGGAGGATTTCTCACTGATAGCGAATGGATTTGCCTTTGAAGCGACTTTGGCTAGAACTGGCTGCATCCAAAATTTGAAAATAATGGAAGTCAGGAGACCTGGCAGGCAGCTGGATCGTGGGCACCCCCCATGACTATCTCCACTGAATATACTCCCTATGGTGGAGTAATCACCTCGAGGTCTCCCATGATTAAGGCAAATAATCTTATGAGTGGTCATGAGTATGCAGATTGATTGGGTCTGGCAGATTGCATAATCGTCTGAAAATTACCTTTTGGAAATGACTGGCTATACCCAGTGGGCAGAAGAAACAGAAGCAAGGGGATCTGGCAGACAGCAGGTACCCATAGCAGCTGTATGAGTTACATTCCCATAATATACTGATGAAGAGAGCCAAACCTGGACCTTTTATAGCTGTGCTTTTCATTTTTGATATTTGGAGGGACTGCAGGAAGTTGCTGCACACTCGAGCAGTTTACCTTCAGGATAGCAGCACAGCAGAGTGTCAATATCCTACTTATATTGGTACACCTCTTGAAGCATGATGTATGCATACCTTTTCTTTATACCCAGCAGTAAAGCACAACACTTGCTCCACTGATAATTGGATACCAGCCTTGTCTGATGAAAGGATATTAATTTTCACTTCATAGATTAAAAGACCTTGGGAAGTCAACTAGTCCATCACAGTATCTTACTACAGGATGCTTCCTAACCCAAAAGGAAGTGTTTGAGAGAGACAAAGCCATGTTTTACATTGTTGTGATTTTGAGTGCAATGAGCTTCATCATGACACATGCAGAGAACTGCTAAACCATTCCCAGGAAACGGGATACTAGATGACCATTACCTCTCAGCTGTGACACAGTCCCTGTTGTTCTGTTTGTACATTTTATTAGACAGGACCAAGCTCAGACTTACAGACACAATATGCATTTCCATAATTATTAATAAACTCATCTGAGTTTTTAATACTGTGTTAGGGGCCATGGAGGCTATTAGCTCATAAGTTTTAATGCAGCATATATTTGTTTCTGTAATATAAAAAGATATGAGATGAATTCTATCTCACTTAGCTCCTATTCTGAATGAAACATAGAAATTATACAGTTTAACATTCTATTCTGAAAGAAACAGATATTAACAAATGGAAAAGATATCCTATTCATAGAAAACAGTGTTTTATTTTACCTGAGAGATTTCGTTTGATCTATGGTCATCTTTCTGTAATAGGAATGTATTTACATCTGCATATTTTACAGTTATGTATTTGTTTTCATCTTTTCTATCTACCTTCTTAAAACAGTGGAGGTTATATATTCAAAACAAAACAAAATATGAGTTCTTAAACCACCAAAATTTAGAGAAACAACAAACTAGTTCTAGTCTGGAGAATCATTTACCTTGATTATGTGAAAGTAATTTATTCATCTGATCTCAATAAAGAGATTAACGCTCAATTTCAAAAAGTTCTCAAATTGTCTTAAGCATATTTGGGAAAAAATTAAACTATGAAATAAGCATAAATTTGTCTTCTGAAAGGAGAAATATATATTTCAAACAATCTGCAGGGTAAGCCTTAATATTCTCATATTTATTTATGATAGCATATGGTATTATTTCAGAAAGCTATATGAATAAAGAATATCATAAAGATATATGTTGTTTGCTGAATAAATGCGTCTCTTTCATCCATAAAGAATGGTTTCTCTTTACCCAAGAATAGCACCATCTGCCAATAGATTAATATTTACCAGCCCAGTATGTAAAGTATTAGCTAACATCACTTCAACTAAATATGCATTTCTTATTGGAAATGTCAACATTAACAAGCTTTTCCCCCAATTCTTTTTAGCATTTGGAGTTAGATAGTATTCTGAAACTGGACACGCTGTGCTCTGCTTATCTAATTCATAAAAGCTAATGCTTCAAATAGAAACCAAATTAAGCACATCGAAATTGAATGCCTGGTTTTCATTGATCAATTTTCCAGGGTAGAGGGTAGATGTTAGCAAAGTTGCAGGTGGTTTAACTGTCTAGGAAGGGGTCTAGTGGAATGTGATGGCTGCTTATAAAGGAGAGATTTACACATTTATTCTGTTGGTAGGTTATCACCGGACTCTAGCAGGTAAATAATGAATTCTTGCCTTGTTACTTATGTACTGCATATCTCCCTAGCTCAGCCAGGACCTGTAGTGTTATTTGAACAGAACAAGCAGATAATCAAACATTCTGTTTTTACAGAATTGTCCCAATTTAGGGTCCTTCAGGACCCTCCAGGATGCCTATTTGAGATGTTTTTCTTTCTGAAAGGCATTATATTGGGATAAAAATAAAAGAATACAGTCTGTCATAATCCCAGCCCAAGGAAATGCGAATTCTGTCCCCATTACAGTTCTCAAAGAAGAAAAAGTAAAACCAGGAAAGGAAGATATGTTATACACAGAAAGGATATCACGCTTCTAGGCAATAAGTATCTTCATTCTTTCTATCCCTTCTTTCACTATCTGCTGTTGTACTCAAACCAAGAAGCAATTCACCATTTTTGATTTCAGGACTTTTCTAAGTTTCCATGACTACCTTTCCCAAACTAATTGCAGATGCCAATGGGGCCCATTTCTGGCCCTTTAACTCCACTATTCCTTCTGGTTTCTGATGCCCTATTTCCATATTGCTTTACTTATATGTTGTTCATCACTACTTTTTCTATCTTGGAATATAATACATTACTTAGAATTGTCCCTTTCTGTTAAACTTGGCAGGAACCCCTCATTGACCATTGGCATCTCACATAGGAAAAGGAAATAAGAAAAATTATAATAAAGGAGTAAACTACCAGCCAGAGGCAGCATCTAGAATAATTTGCTATCAAAAAACAAAATGTTGGAATAATTATCACTTTCATGTTATCAGTTATTTTTATTAGATATTCATTGTTGGAGAGTTGGTGGCACATTTTCACTGTCTACCGTGTGCTCATTAAATGTTGATAGAACTGTTGAACTGTTTCTTTATTGCAGTTGTTTCTTAGGAAAATGCTAATATCATCTTGTCGGCATCACTACTCTCTTATTTTTCTTCCACCTTTACATAGCATTATATAGATAGTTTTTTCTTCCCTTCTTGTACTTCTCCCTTATTTTCGAAGCTACTAGATTACTAAATTTTCTTGGTTCCCCAAATCCAAACCTTTATTTATCATATCTGCTTATTACCTAACTACAGTGATACTCAATATATACTACTGTAGATAATTAGAAGAATAGAGTATCAGTGAGAGAGACTGGACTTAGAGGATGCTTCAAGAAAGAAGTGGATCTGTGCAATGAGTTTAACCAACTGCATAGTTTGAGGAAATAGTCCCTGCAGGACTGTCCTCACTTCAGACATAAGCCATAAGTTTGTGGATCCCCAGGACCACCTTCACTTCAAACCAGCTGGCTATGAATTCAAGGATCCCCATTGTCATCCTTGGGTATGATAACACACTAGAAAGATTGGAGAAGGAAATGGGAACCCACTCCAGTATTCTTGCCTAGGGAATCCCATGGACGGAGAGGCTTGGTGGGCTACACTCCACGGGTCGCAAACAGTTGGAGACGACTGAGCAACTTCAATCACTTTCACTCATTGAAAGCTATTATGCTTATGGTTAATACAGAGAGAGTATACAGAAAATCATCCAAAAGAAGAAATACCTAGGGTAGAATCTAGGACCAAATACACAGCTTCTGGACATCTTCTCATTGTGGAGTCACAGATGGTTTTACCTTTTCTGGCCACGATGTGCAAGGACACACACAGAGTATTGTCAACTTGGGAAGCTCACTTGAGCGTTGGCCAAGTGAGCTTTTATTACGACTTAACTACATCCTGCCCACATTGACTAACTTTTGGTTTCCAGCCCCTCACAAGATCAAGCAACATTTAGTCATCAGTTTTTCCAGAGGTCAGAACTGAAAAAATGTGGCCTCAAAGCCCAGGTCATACAGCACCTTTCTAGATTATCTGGTAGTGGCCAAAGCCCCCAGGCAAACAAAGATACTTCTATCAGTCAGGGCATTGCAGAAGCCTAGAGATCTCCTCCCAGGACCCAAAGGCAGAGTTCAAACTCTGCTTTGTGTGATTCCAGATTTCACACTACAGAGCTGGAACTGAGTTTTAAAGGAAAGAGAAGATTAAGATGAGTAGAGAGGAGAAAAGTCATTTCAAGCAAAAAGATAACAGTCAGGAGTGGTTTGGAAGTGTCCCTGAGTGAATGAAAGGGAATGCTAACATGAGTTTAGCTAAAGCAGGAGATGTTTTGTAGAAAAATTAAGATGAATTTGTTGGACTAGAAAGAGGACACAGATTCTGAATGGCCTCAAAAGTTAAGTAGATCTGAGTAGTTGTGCTTTGAAGAAACAAGAACTTGAGATCTTTAAATTTCTTGAATTGGTGAGATAAATAGAATGACTAAAACTCTATATAAAGAAATTCCAAAATAGTCTATTTCTGGACCCCTCCCCAATTTTAAATAATTCTGACAATTATAAAGTACAAACAAGAGAATAATCAAAATGGTAACGCCTAAAATATATATCAAGCCCAATTCTGGAAACACTGTGTATCTATAAATTTTTCAAAAATAAGACTTAAAGAGACAAAGCAGCTTTCTTCAACAGCCAATAAAGTTTTCGGAGTGAACTCGGGAGTTGGTGATGGACAGGGAGGCCTGACATGCTGCAATTCATGGGATCACAAAGAGTCGGGCAGGACTGAGCGGCTGAACTGAACTGAACTGAAGCCTTCACTTACTTCATGGCAAATAGTTGGGGAAACAGTGGAAACAATGGCTGACTTCATTTTTCTGGGCTCCAAAATCACTGCAGATGGTGACTGCAGCCATGAAATTAAAAGATGCTTACTCCTTGGAAGAAAAGTTATGACCAACCTAGACAGCATAGTAAAAAGCAGAGACATTACTTTGCCAACAAAGGTCCTTCTAGTCAAGGCTATGGTTTTTCCAGTGGTCATGTATCGATGTGAGAGTTGGACTATAAAGAAAGCTGAGTGCCGAAGAATTGATGCTTTTGAACTGTGGTGTTGGAAAAGACTCTTGAGAGTCCCTTGGACTGCAAGGAGATCCAGCCAGTCCATCCTAAAGGAAATCAGTCCTGGGTGTTCTTTGGAAGGACTGATGCTGAAGCTGAAACTCCAATACTTTGGCCACCTAATGCAAAGAGGTGACTCATTTGAGAAGACCCTGATGCTTGGAGGGGTTGGGGGCAGGAGGAGAAGGGGACGACAGAGGATGAGATGGTTGGATGGCATCACCAACACAATGGACATGAGTTTGGGTGGACCACGGGAGTTGGTGATGGACAGGGAGGACTAGCGTACTGCAGTTCATGGGGTCGCAAAGAGTCAGACATGACTGAGCAACTGAATTGAACTGAACTGAAGCAAAACTAGGATAAAAGGGAGAAAAATAAAGCAAAGTATAGGCCTAGAAATATAAATAAATTTATTTGTCAATTAAAATAATATATAAATTAAATGATAAATATTTTTAGGAATTATGTTTACATCAGTAAATATTCAGGAAGTGAATGGCTCTTCATCTATATTTCTAAATTAATTTGTAGAGGTTTTTGCATTGGATGATAGTGTGTCTTTCTATTTTTGAATTCTGTCATTCTTTGAAATACACAGAATAATTTAGAAGAGGGAAGCCTGGGGCTGGTCCATAGACATCTACTAGGAAATCTCAGGAATATAGGTATGAAGTGATCCAGTTTTGGACTAGGGAGGCAGTAATGACCATAGGACAGAAGGATAGAAGATACATTTCAAAAGAGAAATGAACAGAATGTGGTGAATGGCTAGATGGGGAGCATGAGTGAGAAAAATGCAAAGAATATCCATCTTTCAAGCGTAAGTGATAAGCCTAACTGTGAAACTGCTAGTAGAAACACTCATCACAGTGGAGAACAATTTTTATAAGAAAGATGGTGAATTCTTTCTTAAACATAGTGAGACACTTTACATTTAGACTACAGTGGGAGGCCAGTGACTTCTATTTTTGTTGCTTTAAGATTTTTGTTATGGCATTTATCACAGTATGTTTGATATTAGAACTAGTATCTGTGTCCTAAACTTNAGACCCTGATGCTTGGAGGGGTTGGGGGCAGGAGGAGAAGGGGACGACAGAGGATGAGATGGTTGGATGGCATCACCAACACAATGGACATGAGTTTGGGTGGACCACGGGAGTTGGTGATGGACAGGGAGGACTAGCGTACTGCAGTTCATGGGGTCGCAAAGAGTCAGACATGACTGAGCAACTGAATTGAACTGAACTGAAGCAAAACTAGGATAAAAGGGAGAAAAATAAAGCAAAGTATAGGCCTAGAAATATAAATAAATTTATTTGTCAATTAAAATAATATATAAATTAAATGATAAATATTTTTAGGAATTATGTTTACATCAGTAAATATTCAGGAAGTGAATGGCTCTTCATCTATATTTCTAAATTAATTTGTAGAGGTTTTTGCATTGGATGATAGTGTGTCTTTCTATTTTTGAATTCTGTCATTCTTTGAAATACACAGAATAATTTAGAAGAGGGAAGCCTGGGGCTGGTCCATAGACATCTACTAGGAAATCTCAGGAATATAGGTATGAAGTGATCCAGTTTTGGACTAGGGAGGCAGTAATGACCATAGGACAGAAGGATAGAAGATACATTTCAAAAGAGAAATGAACAGAATGTGGTGAATGGCTAGATGGGGAGCATGAGTGAGAAAAATGCAAAGAATATCCATCTTTCAAGCGTAAGTGATAAGCCTAACTGTGAAACTGCTAGTAGAAACACTCATCACAGTGGAGAACAATTTTTATAAGAAAGATGGTGAATTCTTTCTTAAACATAGTGAGACACTTTACATTTAGACTACAGTGGGAGGCCAGTGACTTCTATTTTTGTTGCTTTAAGATTTTTGTTATGGCATTTATCACAGTATGTTTGATATTAGAACTAGTATCTGTGTCCTAAACTTGATTCTGAGATTTTTGAAAATGAGGTCAAAGCTTCATATATTCTCTTATTTTACAAAATCAGTTTTGTGTCTTGCTCAGTTCCAGTAAATATTTTAGTATTAAATTAAGTATATAAACTGTAAGTGCATGTGGGGGAAAAATGGCAAAAGAATACTGACCGTTTAGAGAAAAGAAGGGAAAATTGCTGAAAGGAGTCAAGGATTTGGAGAAACAGGAGAAAGATCAGGGCCCTGCATTGTTATGGATACTTGAAACTTTAAGGCTTGGCTGATTATGAGGTCTTGATAATGAGGATGGAGAAAAGACTTCTGTGTTTTTTCAATAAAGGTTTCATTGATCATTTTCCAGAGGTACTGACACTATTGTAAATGGTTTAGAACATTCCATTAGAAGGAAAATGCCTTTTAGTTTATATTTTCTCCAGATATAAACTAAACAAATCTTCAAGAGACAAGTTCTCTCTCCTAGAATGCTAATAGAAGGAAAAACCAATAAGTACATTCTTCTGTTTTGTTTTATATTTTATACATTTGGTGGCTGTCTTTTTTTTTTTTTTTTTTTCCATTCTGAAACTATAGCCCTTTGGGAATGAAAATTTGCTAGTATGGTGCCTATAGGCTGGAAATGTGGAGGGCTGATCTTTGCTATGAATGTATTGAATGGCATCCACACTAGGACAGAGGGTGAGGAAAAAACACTCTTCTGTGAGTTCATGTTTGCACGTCAAGAGAAAAGGGTCAAGCCCTGAGGTGGTCACTAGAGGTTCTAAAATATGCCTTTTCTTGTCATCTTCCCCATCATACTACTAACTTTGTATCAGTCATTTCCTGGTAGTCACTACTATTATCTGTAACCCAGAAAAATATGGATTTATTAGTTTCCTCATGTCTTTAAGTACTAGATAAGATTAACCTCCTTGTATTCATATTTTATGTAATGAATAATAGTTGAACAATTGCTATGAGCCAGTCAATGTGCTGAGATCTTCCATGAAATATTTGCTATACATTTGGTTAAGGTTCTTTGGGCTGCATGTAAAAGAAAATGCCAAGTTAAAGTTCCTTAAACAATGAGGAAATATTTCATATGACAAAAAAGCAACTCTAGAGTTAAAGTTACTTCAGTGACTCAAAGAGTCTGTTTTTTCCATTAATTCTGTTCTGTGTTGGGATTAATGGCCCTTATCTTCACAGGCTGACTGCTGCAATGACAAGCTTTCCATGCAAACATATCCATGTCCAAAGGTAGAAAAGGAACCATTGCTTCTTGTGTGTTTCCTTTCATCAGAGGGGAAATATTCCTCCAAATCCCATGACTGTCTGCCCTTCACATGTCATTGCTAAGTGCCAATTCAGTCATTGTCAAAGCTGTCACAAGTGCCTTCCTAAACCAGTCACACACAAGGGGAATTAGAAATTACATTACCTAGACTGGTTGAAGCTAATGGAGAGTTACATTACGTATCTACAAATGCTGTTTTATAGATCAATGAAAAGAAGGAGAAACAATGTTCATCTAGGTCACACTATACATCTCATTGTTTTTGTTTTGTTTTTGAAGAATGTCATTGGTCATGCTCATTGTATCCTACTGTCATGAACACTGTTTTAATAAGAATAATGAAATTTCAGTTTCAGTTAAGTTGGTAGCAAATGTTCTAAATTTGTACTTTAAACTTGAAACAGATTTATAATCGCCATTGTCACCTTTGGATGGATATCATACAATTTTGGTGTAAACAAAACACAAGTTCTACAAAAGATTCATTTAGAAAATAATATATCATTATTTAAGAACAAGAAATTTATCAGTATCTGTAATAGACATCACACTGACATTTCCAAGATTACTTTATAATATAAAGAACAATGCCTAGCAGGTGTCATACATTTTAAGTGGGTTATATAGATTAGTACCTAAGTGATAATGTGATTCAGTTTAAATCATGGATTAACATAAGGTTATTGCTTTATTTGAAGGTGAAGAGCTGTTTTGTTTTTCTCTCCAGCAAGTGCAATCATTTCAGCTTTATCGCATTTTGGTGCCAATATATGATGAATTGAAAGCAATATAGGAAATCTTCCTCCTTTACAACTTTATGGGCTTTTGTTTTCTGCTTTCCTATTTTAAAGTAATTCAAATTGGCTTTAATGAGAGCATCCTGGGCATACTCCAGGGAAATAAAACCAGTTAGACAAATTCAGATTTAGTAAGACAGCTCTGTTTAAGCAGAAAAACAGCTTTTACTAGAGTTTTGCATTCTGAAAGACTCGCTTTTAATCATAACCTTATTACTTATTAGCTTTGTGACCTTGGATTAGTAACACAAGCATTCTGTGACTTAGTTTCATGTTTTATGGAATAGAAAATTAATGCTCTCTCAATCAGTATTCTTTATAGGAAACAACAGAAACGAACTATGACAAACTTAAATAAGAGGCAATTTACTGAACAGATATTTTACAAGCTAACAACATCCAGAGACTGGGCAACCAGGCCTGAGAATAGACCAGGAGAGTAAAATGCTTGAAAGCCAAGAATTAGGAAATTAGAAACTCAGCATGAAACTATCTGGGCAGGGCTGCACTGCTACTACCTTGATCTTTTTAATAAACTCCAGTCTCCCTGGGGGATTTAAAATCTCAGAAGGAGCTCCTGATTCACTGAACTGAGGTCACTGGACCCATTCCTTATGTAGCCTAAGACAGACAAAGGAAATACCTCCTTTGGCTTATATTGTAGAACCTAGTTATCTTTAATACTTCTATAAACAAAGCTACATACAATGGAGAAGTGGTAGTTCTTCAACAGGAAAAATATACGCTATGTTCATGTGCTTATGTTTCTCATTTAATCTTTGTAAGGACTCTGAAACATTTTAATCTCAGGAAACAAACTCAAAAAAGTTGAATAATTATTCTCAAGTCTCACTAATAGTAAGTAAAATGATGGAGCCAGTTTTCACATCTAGATCTGCTTGTCTACAAACTTTACAACCTATCTTTTTTATTATCGTTATTATACAATATGATCTTTGTGGGGCTTCCCGGTGGCTCAGTGATAAAGAACCCACCTACAATGCAGAAGATGCAGCAGACCAAATTTGATGCCTGAGTTGGGAAGATCCCCTGGAGGAGGGCATGGCAACCCACTCCAGTATTCTAGCCTGGAGAATCCCATGGACAAAGAAGCTTAACAGGCTACAGTCCATAGGGTCACAAACAGTCGGACATGACTGAGCAACTGAACATGGAAGCATTCATGATTTTTGTGGTTGAAAAAACTTGTAGTTTTAAAAATTGTTTAATTATATAATCTTTCTGGTTGGAAGGAACACTCAAAGATAGGAATTTAGGGTGGATTACCTGAATGGTTTTTGTTTAAATTCAGGGGAAATCCATTCATAATAGAAGAAGGGATAGAAGTTGTCATGGTACATAGTGGCCAAAAAATAAATAAATAAAAATATTGGGTTAATTCAGCCAATAATTGATAAAGAATCTTTTTCTGTGAGTTACTGAATGACAGTGTAGGTAGCAAGTTATGTCAGTGTTAGGAAAACAAGTGGACTCTTGAGGAATGAAATGGTAACTTTGGAGAAAATTCAGGAACATTCAATATTTCAAATCCTAATTTCAAGAACTCAGATTTGAATAACTGAGAGTTCTATTGTAAAAATCACTTTAGACTCATCAGCTGAAAGGGACTTTTACAGGGAATTAGGTTGACAAGATTGAGAGGGCTGCAGTAATAGGCTCTAGGCTGGCCTCCAGGATTGGCTGCCAGAACATTGTATACCTTTCCACCAAGGAAACTACTACACTAGCAAAGGTCAGGAAGCTGGAGAATTCAGCAAGTCCATCACAAAACTATTGCCTCTGGAAAAAATCCTGCCTTAATTAGAATCTTGAGGTCAGCTGGGAGTAGCTAGCACTGTGAACTGCAGAACCACATCATTCCTACTGAGTTTCTCAGGAGTAAAAGGGACTCACATTCTGCTTCCTCCCCGTCTGTTAAATTAGTTCTGAATTTAAGTCTTGAACATATACATTTGATTATTGGAATATAAATTATGTCTTAAAACCTAATTTCAACAGAGTCAGAGAATGTCATTTTTAGCTTGCCATCTTCTGCAGTACAAGAAAACACATCAGAAGGCTGTTGGGAAAAAATGCCAAGTAAGCTAATCTGTCCTATTTACCATATTATTAGCATGTTTTCAGGAAATGTGCATTTCAAATAGAATTTGATTGCTTCAAATTTATTACACCGTAAAGAAAATTAATAAGGAAAACCCTTAAATTTCAAGGAAAAATTCATTTGCTTACAAAAAGAAACTTTTTGCCCATTTTTACCAAAATAGTATATTTTTATTTGTTTGTTTGCTGGATGCTAGGATATCAACAAACTACTTACAGCAACAACAAAGTTTTTGAGCAAAACTTTGTCATTTGTAAGTATTATTTACTTCTCAGCTAGCTCATTATTTTCATTTCGAACCATCTGAGCAGCTTTTATATGAGTCAGTTTGGCTAATGTTATAAAAATAAGGGCAAATACTATGGAACAGAGTGTGCAAACTCAAAAAGATTTGAAAGACCTGGATTATAAGCAAGTAAGTGACTTTTGGAATTTAAAATAACAATGTGCAAAAGGCATGAAACTCTGGGAATAACATAATCAGAAAGGCTACAACCTAAAAGGGTTCAGAGAAGAAAATAAACATCAGGAGAGAGCTTTTGAGCAGCTACAGAAATTATACTAAAACCATCAGCCTGGGAGACAGCAGTGAGGATAAGAGGAAAGTAGTCCCTTAGTAAGTGAAAAGTGAAAATGAAAGTGGCTCAGTCATCTCCAACTCTTTGTGTATAGTCCATGGAATTGGATTGGGTAGCCTTTCCCTCTCCAGGGAATCTTCCCAACCCAGAGATTGAACCCAGGTCACCAGCATTGCCACCAGGGAAGCCCAAGAATAACTGGAGTGGGTAGTCTATCCCTTCTCCAGTGGATCTTCCTGACCCAGGAATCAGAACCCTGGTCTTCTGTGTTGCAGGCAGATTCTTTACCAGCTAAGCTATCAGGGAAGGCCTTAGTAAGCCATAAGTGAAAGTGAAGTTGCTCAGTAGACTCTTTGCGACCCCATGAACTATAGCCTACAGGCTTCTCCGCCTGTGGGATTTTCCAGGCAAGAGTACTGGAGTGGGTTGCCATTTCCTTCTCAAGAAGGATGTAAATCTTCAGAAGCTATTGTGGCATTAGACAAAGCATTACAATGTAGAACTATTTCATCAAGAACATTCCAGACTCTGCTCTGCTGGGCTCTCACAAAGATTCCTAAGTATTAATTCCTGAAAATGTAATGTGGTCTTATAAAGGAAAGACTGGATATTTTTAAGATAGATCTTCTTTCATTTTTCAACCATGTAAGAGGTGCAAAAATGTCTCCTTACTCTGTTTCTTCTCAATTGTTCTGTCTCTGTACGGAGTAGAAGTGGCAAATACCTTTCTAACTGCTAAATTACCTTGCTGTCTTGGACAATGAAGTCAAAATAGTCTTGCCTGACCAATATCTCAAAACTGTTGTATAGAGCATCATGGGGTAAAAACATCTAAAGATATAAGAGACTATATGATTTTACGTAATGAAAGAGGAATAATAGCATTGTTAATTACAATTTAAAGTCAAAGTTGCTCAGTCATGTCCGACTCTTTGCGAGCCCATGGACTATGCAGTTCATGGAATTCTCCAGGCCAGAATACTGGAGTCACTAGCGTTTCCCTTCTCCAGGGGATCTTCCTAATCCAGGGATTGAACCCAGGTCTCCCGCATTGCAGGTGAATTCTTTAACAGCTGAGCCACAAGGGAAGCCCAAGAATACTGGAATGGGTAGCGTATCCCTTCTCCAGGGGATCTTCCCGACCCAGGAATTGAACCAGGGTCTCCTGCATTGCAGGTGGATTATTTACCAACTGAACTATGAGGGAAGGCCAAGAATTGTTAATATTATTAATGGCATTTATTGACTTGTTAGTTGCCAGGAACTGTGCTAAATACCTTACATAAATTAGCATACACGTTTTTTATCTCCAACTTTTACTTGGTTTGCATTCAGGAAAAAAAAAAAAAAAAAAGACCCTGAGCTCTGAAATGTCTATGTGGGACTCACATAACATAAGAAAGAGATTCTGTTAAAAATCAACTTTCTAAAGTAGAAGCTGATTAGCAATAGAAGGATTACAGAGGCTAACAGGGCAAAACTTGCTTTGTGCCTAGTAGGCTATGTTTGTGGAGAAGGAAATGGCAACCCACTCCAGTATTCTTGCTTGGAGAATCCCAGGGATGGAGGAGCCTGGTGGGCTGCTGTCTACAGGGTCACACAGAGTTGGACACAACTGAAGTGACTTAGCAGCAGCAGCAGCAGCATCTCACAGGAATAACCTCAATCTTGGGCAGTTATGGGCAGTTATTAGTGATTTTTATATCTGCTGTTAGAAAACATTCTGTACAATCTTTACACTGGTTTAAAAAAAAAGTCGTTATCACCTCCAAATATTAAAAGTTTATTGTGTTTTGTTTGATTTCTCATAAAAGTTGGAGAGAGTTTCACGTAAGAAAAATTTGGATCAGTTCAGTGTACTATCATGAAAAGAGTTCTTAGTTACATGTAGTCTCTTGTCTTTGCTGTTCATTGTCATTTGGGGTATCCGTCATCTTCTCTAGGCCTCAGTTTCTCCATCTTTGTAAAGAGAATAGAGATTTCAATTTGTATAATGCTATGCTGATTTTTCCTGGCTATGTAAAGATGAGAGATTATTAGTTCTATTGGATAGAGACTGATAATATATTTTTTCAAAGAAAAACCTACATTGAGAATTTAGCAATAAATTGTTGTCTTAGAACATTTGAGTTGCACACACTTTCTGGTAATATCCAATATATTAAAGGCCATTTGTAAGGTTTCCATATCTTGATTTATTTTAGCCTGGGATTGCTTTCTGAAGGGATAATCTCATTTATGATATTGCCTTTTTAAGATGTAGCAGAATTATACAGAAAGATAAATTTGAACTGCCTGCTAAATGCAAATGATCTCTATTTTGAAGAAATAATTTCAAAGCTTTATTTTATACAGATGCTTATGGAGATTCTTATATATTTAATGGTTACAGGGAGTAGCAATAAATAACGTTAGTTGACCCTGAGGATGAAAAATACAACATTATGTGAAGGGGAAAAGTATCCCAGTAATATTAGAAGATCGCATCTAGCTGGTATTTTATCCATGTACCCAAATGGAGTACTTTAAGATTGCTCAAAATGCCATGAAAATTGGTGTACATAAAGCCTAGTTGAAAAGCTGAAACAGAATGGAGGGTTGATGTCAGCAAAGCTAGTTCTCAGTCAAGGCAGAAAATTCAAGTCCTATTAAGAAGAATATGAAAATAGTTGATCAGTTTATCTAAAAATCCCATATGGTTTTCAAGTTTATACTCCCCAAGAGCATACCAGTTATTTATCAGAGCATAGAAAATGACCTATATATTTTTGCTCTTTAGTTCTAATGAATAGAAATCTAGGTGAAGGAAATTCTTAGTGAAAGTGCCCTTTAAAGACCTTTGTAGATACTGCTATTGTGGAAATTACTATTAAAATGCTGAGTACTTTCACTTATTTTATGTGTTTTAAACCAAAAGACCAAAAGAAAGAGTGTTAGCTATTTAAAATCCACTAATGACAATTGCCTTTGAACAGGGATGGAACATACCATACATCAAACTCCCCTGACTCCTCTCACAGTCACGGGACTCCTTCCTTCTGAGCATGAACATGGTCTTGCTCCTGCTGCTAAGTCGCTTCAGTAGTGTCCGACTCTGTGTGACCCCATAGACAGCAGCCCACCAGGCTTCCCTGTCCCTGGGATTCTCCAGGCAAGAACAGGAGTGGGTTGCCATTTCCTTCTCCAATGCATGAAAGTGAAAAGCGAAAAGGAAGTCACTCAGTCATGTCCGACTCTTCGCGACCCCATGGACTGCAGCCTACCAGGCTCCTCCATCCATGGGATTTTCCAGGCAAAAGTACTAGAGTGGGGTGCCACTGCCTTCGGAGAACATGGTCTTAGACTTTCTCTTATCATACCACACCTGACAGCCATTACCAATGCCTTAAAGGTTTGATACAATCATATACATAGATCTATATATGTGTATATACAAACAAATGCCTCATTGGAGTCCAGTCATCTCTAGAGAGTAAGATTTAATGCCAACATTTAAAACATAAATCATGTCATCTCATTTTTTTTTTCTCAAAATTCTCCATACATATCCCTTGCACTTGGAACAAAAGCTCAAAACCCTATAACATAACCCTACATGATTTGACACTCTGCTATTACTCTGACTTCACTTCCTAATTCTTCCTCCTTTGGTCAATATTTTTCAGCCAGATTGGCCTCTGTCTGATGTCCCTGGCTAGACAATCCAAGCCAGACAGACTCTATCTCATGGGCCTTATGCTGGTTATTCCTTACCTAGGATGCACTTCTTCCTAATATCCACATGACCTCTCACTGACTTCAAGTTTTTGCCCACCCACTTGGTGTGCCCTGCCCTGAAAAGTTAATGTTGAAAGTCAAAGTGTTAGTCACTCAGTCCTCTCCAACTCATTGCGACCCTGTGGACTGTGGCCGTCCAGGCTCCTCTGTCCATGGAATTCTCCAGGCAAGAATACTGGAGTGGGTAGCCATTCCCTTCTCTAGGGGATCAGCCAACCCAGAGATCGAACCTGGTCTCATGCCTTGCATGCAGATTCCTTACTGTCTGAACCACCAGGTGCCCTACCCTGAAACGTTACCCTGACCACCCTCTTTCTAATTGTGTCCCACCCTACCATTCTCAGTTTCCCTTCCCTGATTAATTTATTTCTTTACTCACTTATATTAAATAATTTTTGCATTCTTTAATTGCCTTTTCCCTCCTCAGTTCAGTTCAGTCACTCAGTTGTTCCCTCCTCAACTAGAATGTAAATTTCATCACAGCAGTGCTTTTTATCCCCACAACTTTATACTCAGTATCTAGGGCAGATGGCATGTAGTCAATTATTAGCTGACAATTACTTGTTGAATTAATGCCTACATGAATCAATGAATTAATAACAGTTATGCCCAGAAGGACCCAAGGAAGCACAGATGTGGTATAAGTAGTGAGAAAATCTTGATAAACACAGCTTCTACTTATTGTGTTCAGTTTAGAGGCTTGCAATTTGTGGCTTGAAAATGATAGAAATGAAAACATTTTTATCTCAGAATATGTAATCTCAAAAACCTCTACTGGTATCAATTCCAATGAAAACTAAAGAAATGAAAATGTTAAATGAAAAGACAGAACATAAAAATCTCTCAGTCACATTTGATAGTGGAGTTTGTTTAAAATAGTGGTTACTTTCTTGACAAGTATAAAGATTTTTTTAATCATAAGAGACTTTGTGAATTAAGTAAATATATTTCTTCACTATTTCCCACCAACTAAGGGTTGTTTTTTTTTTTTTTTTTTCCATTTTGTTTATTCTCTGATTGGATGGCCAACCTTTGCTCAGAACTGTCGGTGAGCCTGGCTGAGACGTTTTCCGAACTGCACTTCAGTCTGAAGCTGTTTCTACCCAAGTCTCCCTTATTGCCCATCTCCTTTTCCAGGTTGTTTAATCTGCATCGTAGTCAAAAGTCTCTCATCATCTCCCCTAGCTCCCTCTCCCTTTATCCTTCACAGATGCTCNTGTGTTTTTTTTTTTTTTTCCTTTCATGTTAAAAAAATTCTGTATTTGCAAGATGTTTCTCAGCGACTCAGCCCAAAATACCTTTTTCCTACTGTTTTGCTAAACTAGTTGTTTAATATTAATGTGTTTCCACTTTGGCAACAATGAAGATGAACAGCTATTTGTGGCGTGGGTTTTGTTTCAGTCTTTTGGCTATTTAGTGTATAGCGGTATCAGTATGAAGAGCTAATGGCGCTTTAGAAAATAAGCAGGAGTTTAATCTTCATTGCTGTTGATCCAGTGTTTCATCAGTATCAAAAGACCTAGTGCTGGAAATGAGATGGTACATTAGTTCTGATGCTCAGTGGTTTATAATTTGCTACAGAAATTAGGCTTCTGGTCTTTACAATTAGGCAAGTATCCAGAAAAGAAAGGTACAGGGAGAGTGAAACAAAGTTCAGAAAATTAAGGAGAGGAACAAAAGGCAAATTAATAAATTTTTAACCAAAGGCATGAATATAACTTTACCTACAAGATGACTAAAGACCATACCTCACCTGACAAGCAAATGAAATAAAAAAGGCAAACAGTTTAAACAAAATTTTATATTTAGAGAAACAGTACCTCAAATAAATACTTAAGAGGAACAAAATGGGGAAAGGAGGATCAAGCAAATCAGTACCTAAGATTCTATATCATCTCTTACCAATAACGTTTTCAAAGAAGTTTTATTTAAAAAGAACATACAATGAATGTGTCAAGTTTTTTAGATTCCACATATAAGTGATATCATATGAAATGTCTTTCTCTGACATACTTCATATTGTACAATCTCTAAATCCATGCATGTTGTTGCAAATGACATAATTTCATTCTTTTTATGGCTGAGTAATAATTCCATTGTATATATTTCCCACATCTTTTTTATCCATTCATCTGTGTATGGACACTTAGACTGCTTCCATATCTTTATTGTAAATAGCACTGTTATGAATATTGGGGTGCATTTATCTTTCAGAATTATGTTTTTCTCCAGGTATATGTCCAGAAGTAAGATTGCAGTATCATATGGTAGCTCTATTTTTAGTTTTTAAAGGAAACTCCATACTGTTCTCCATTGTGGTTGTACCAATTTAAATTCCCATCAATAGTGTAGGAGGATTCCCTTTTCTTCACACCCTCTCCAACATTTATTATTTGTAGACTTTTTGATGATGGTAATTCTGACTGGTGTGAGGTGATACTTCACTGTAATTTTATTTTCATTTCTCTAACAATCAGCAATATTGAGTATCTTTTTATGGGCCTTTTAGCCATGTGTATGTTTTCTTTGGAGAAATGTTTATTTAGATCTTCTGCCCACTTTTTGTTAGGTTGGTTGTTTTTTGATATTGAGTTATTTATGTATTTTGAAGATTAATCCATTGTTGGTTTCATTATTTCCAGATATTTTTTCCCATTCTGTAGGTTGTCTTTTTTTTTATGGTTTCTTTTGCTGTGCAAAAGCTTTTAAGTTTAATTAGGTCCCATTTGTTTATTTTTCCTTTTGTTTCCATTACTCCAGGAGACAGATCCAAAAAGAACTTGCTGTGATACATGTCAAAGAGTGTCCTGCCTATGTTTTCCTCTTAGACTTTTATAATATACAGTCTTACATTTAGGCCTTTAATCTATTTTTGTGTATAGTAGTAGAGAATGTTCTAATTTAGCTGTCCTTTTTTCTCCGCACTATTTATTAAACAGATCATCTTTCCACCATTGCATAGTCTTGCCTCCTTTGTCATAGATTAATTGGCCACGAGGCATGAGTTTATTTCTGGGTTTTCTGTCTGATTCCATTGGTCTATATTTCTGGGTTGAGGTGGTGGTGGTTGTTTTTCCCCCAGTACCACACTGTTTTGATCACTCTAGCTTTTTAGTACAGTCAAGTCAGAAGCAGACTCACAGACATAGAAAGTAAACTTATAGCTACTGAAGCAGAAAGATGGTTGTTACTAAAATGTTCACTGGTAGAAACATCTAAATATCTGCAGACTATTCATACAAGACCATGTTCCAAGGAACACCAGTCAACTCAAAAGGTTTATTTTATTTTGATACTTGGTAGATACAATTCATTTTTAATTTTTTGCCATTCGGAAAGGCAAAAGCAAAGTGACATCTACATGTACTGAATATATGTGGACAAAAACAAGAGTTACAATTATCCAAATGATTTAATTCCATAAATATCATTGCATGGAGCATAATTATAGTAAGTAGAAAGGATTACAGTTTGCAAAAGTATTTGTCTATAGATGCTAAATTCAGCACATATTTTATCCCATTTTTTCCAAGTGACTGAGCACTGACTGGGCACCTACTGTACCAGTTTCTGGTGATAACTTCTATTGGAAGAATATGGTGGCCTGGTTTGGGACTTTCTGAAATGCTTTCCTCATTCACCAGTTTATGACCTCACACAAATGCTACATCCATTTCCTTACTTGGTGAAGGTTTAATAATAAAGGCTACCTCATGGAGTTATGAAATGATATTTATTACATGAAATAAGCATGAAAAATAGTTGTAATAATGCTTATATCTTAATAAGCATTAGTTATTTTTATTATATAAAATAAAGGAATTAGAGTTTAACAAAAGAAGCCTAAAAGAAGTTAAAAAAAAAAAAAAAGCAAATCAGACTTAAAGCTCCAGTCTTTATTAGTCATAGGACTTTTAGGTCAGTTATTTAACTCTCTGAGATCTTGTTTCATTAACTCTAAACTAAGAATAAGTATTCTTACTTTTAACGGTTCTTTGAGAGAATTATAAATTAGAGATATAATATGCTAAACACAGTTCCTAATGTAGCCAGGATTCATATGTTATTATTTTATCTTCTGAGACAGAATAATGTTGTGGATAAAGACAAGGACTCTGATGTGTACACTCTGTATTTTAATGCTGGTGCTACAGCTTCATTCATTCAAAAAATATGCATTGCTCATCTGCTGTGTGCCATCACTGTTCCAAGTCTGGGGTATAGCAGTAAAGAAACAGATTCCATGGCCTCATGGAGCTCCCCTTCTTGCACAGGAAGACAAAAAGTATATAAATTTTATAGTTTATTAGAAGGTAATAAATGCTATTTAAGAAAGAGAGAGAGAGAAGGAAAAAAGGAAAAAGAAAAAAGAGAGGAAGGGAAGAACAGCATAAAGTAAAAGAGATGAGGATTTGCAATTTTAATACTTATTATCTTAAAACCTTATGCAAGTTACTTAACCTCTGTGTCCTCAGTTTTTTTCATCTGTAAAATGGGTAATATTTCCATTTGTAATATTGCCAAAGTAATATTGTGACTAATAGAATTGCTTTGGTGTTTAAGTGAATTATTCCCTTTGTAGAGCTCAGAACAATGCCTGACATAGTAAACACAGTGTGCATGTTTGCCCTGTCACTCAGTTGTGTCAGACTGTTTATGACCCCATGTAGCCTGGCTGGCTCCCCCAGTAGCCTGGCTGGCTCCTCTGTCCATGGGATTTCGCAGGCAAGAATACTGGTGTGGGTTGCCATTTCCTACTCCAGCAGACCTTCCTGACCCAGGGATCAAACGCGTCTCTCCTGAATTGGCAGGCAGATTCTTTACCACTGAGCCACCTGGGAAATCCTAGTAAACACTCAGTAGGTATTAGTTATTAATATTAATACTATTATTATTAAAAGGAGCAGGAAATGGCAACCCATCCAGTATTCTTGCCTGGGAAATCCCATGGACAGAGGAGCCTGGTGGGCTACAGTCCATGAGGTTGCAAAGAGTCAGACACAACTGAGCAACTAACACACACACACACAAACACTATTATTATTAATAGGAGTTAGGGATATATGGCCACTGTAATTATATGCATTGACTAAACTGTAATCTATTAACTTCACTGTTTTCAGCCATTCTCATTGTCTAATTGTCACTGTTTAAAAATCATGAAAATGTTATGTGAGCTGTCACTGAAAATTTCATAGCCAAGTATAATTTTTAAAATAAACCATGTAGAGGAAGTGCAGATATTCAAAGCATGCTAGACAAGTGTGTATTATAGTTTATTTGTGTGTGTTAGTCTCTCAGTCATGTCTGACTCTTTGTGATGCCAAGGACTGTAGCCTGGCAGGCTCCTCTGTCCGTCAAATTTTCCAGGCAAGAATACTGGAGTAAATTGCCATTTCTTTCTCCAGGGGATCTTCCCAATACAGGGATTGAACCTAGGTCTTCTGCATTGCAAGTAGACTCTTAGCATCTGAGCCTTCAGGGAAGTCCATAGTTTGTTTACATGCAAGCAATCACAGAGATACTAGGATACTTTAAGCAGCAACACCACTGTAGACAACACCGATGACAATATTGATTGTATACTGGCAGGGAAAAAAAGATCCCTTACCAGTCAGAGTTTCTGATTGTTTCAGAGAATTCAAATAGTTTAAAAATATATCTACTACCTATAACTAAAGATTTTTAAGTCATAACTCAATTGGACTGGGATTGGTGTGAAAATAGTTTCCCAGAGGCAAAGTTTTCTTCTATGTCATATATTTACCTTAATTGCCCATCACAAGGTAGGATTGGGTGTCAAAAGGACCTAATAAAAGTGAATAAATAACACCTGTATTTCTATTAAATATTTAGCTTGTCTGGAAGAGAAAACAAGCAAGTGCGATGTACTTTTATAATAACTTTTTTTTAACTGATTAATTCTACTGGATAGTGAGTTTATCTGGATTACATCCGACCAGCTAAAACAGGAGTATTGCTGTAGTGCATAAGTGAGTAAGAGAGATGCAGCAGGTGAAAAGAGCAGGCAAGAAAAAGACAGTAGGAAGCTAATCCAGGACCACTGACAAAGCATAATGAAAATCATTAGAGCGGATTCAACCACCGGCACAGCTAATCAGCCCCTGGGATAAGTAGAGTTAAGATTTGGAAACTTGAAAAGCCCAGTCAGTTTCTTTGATCTAGATTATTTTTATAACAGTAAGTAAAATGATCTTTTCTACCTAGTTTATATGCGAAAATATTTTATTAAAAAAGAAATTTTTACCATTAGATTTCTCATTTTATATGTTTTAAGCATTGGTTTTTAGGACTGAATTGCTGTATTTTATTGTCATAAAAAAATCTAAAATGGCTTAATAAAAAGAATATACTGATTCATATAATCGAAATGATTAATAAGACTAGTTTCAGATAATGTTTGATTTATGGTGGTAATCATTTTGCAACATGTAAGTGTATCAGATCTATACACTCTACACCTTAAACTCGCACAATGTTATATATCAATTATATTACAATAAAGCTTGAAAAAACATAAGAGGATTGGCTTCAGGGAAGATCTGATCTAGCTGCTCATTAAGTATCACTGAGAATTTATTTTCCCCTTTGTCTTTCTATCATTCATGGTATCAGCTTAATCATCAGGCATCGCCACTAACAACCAACAACTCTAGTTCTCTCTATAGTAGCAAAATGATACATAATTTACAGACTTCCCATTCTCACATAATACCAAAAAAAACCAGGGGGCAAAAAAAATAGTGATTTCTTCTGGTTGTTCCTAAATCATATATTCTGGGAACTGCTTTCACTAGGTGACCCAAAGTGGCTCATTAACCACTTACTATGTCCAAAGGAATAAGACATGCTGATATATTAAGTCAAGTGAGAGATTAATCCTATCCAAACCAAGATTGGAAGAAGAGTACAATTTCCCAATAAATATCAACTTACTGTGGACAAGTAGAAAGAGACGGACACTGCGAAGTCAATTAAATCTTTTTAAGGGCTCAATCCATTTACCACTAGAAGTGTTTTATATGAGAGTGAACAGTGTCAGTGTATTCACAAATAATCTTTCTGAACTGTTTTTCATGAGATTGGATCATGAGATACTTTAAATCCCATGCTAAGGAATTTGAGATTTTTCCCTTGCTATTGGGAATTTTGAAGGACTTTATTTAGGAAAATAATATGCTCAGCCTTTACCTTCTTTAGAAGGGTCAGAGTATTTTTATGCCATATATACATATATATATACACACACATGTGCACACACACACATACACACATCTTGAATTTGCTACAATGAGTGCTTTTTAATAGCAAAAAAAAAAAATCAATAGTATGAGATAGGTCAATCCTAGAGAACAAATAAAGTGGGACAAAAATCAAAGCATAGGTTTGTCTTGTGAGGAACCTTTATGATAAAACACCCCAATTCAACAGAGACAGTCCCCTACTTATTTGAAGAGAAAACACTGATAAAAATGATTCAAGAAAAGTACAGATCATTGTGATTTAAAAATAAAAAATAAAAAATCCTCATGCCCTCGGGCTTCCTAGATGTTTTGATCTTTAACATTGTGCGTAAAAATTAAAACCACTTCCCAGAGTGAAATATTGTTGTCTGATTAGGGGGATATCTCCTCAGTCTCTCTGTGAGACAAATGAGATCAAAACCCAAAATGTATACTGAGAATAAGTATAACAAAGCACCAGAGCACTGTAATCTACTAAAGGACAACAAAATGCCTCAAGCTGAAGGGTGACAGAGTTTCAAGCAAGGTCTCCACTTCCTGCTAAGCCTGATTCTCCCTAAAACCACTGCCCTGCCCATCTAACATCAACCGCAGCTAACTAGGTTAAAGGAACTGGACACTTTCTCCCATAAATTCAGTAGACAGGCACAAGTAAAGGGTGAAAGAGGAAATCCCAGCAAAGCAGGGAGGGTGGCAGCCAGCCATGCTGCAGGCATAAACAGTGCAGTGAGTAGGCAAGAAGCATGGACTCAGAGGAGTCAGGAGGCAGGAAATGCTAACTTGCCTTCAGCGTTCTGGCAGCCTCTAGGGAGACAATTAACGTAATGTCACCAAAAGCAAACCTCAGCCTTTGACCAGACCCCGTGAAAGGCAAAAAATAGCTTTTTATATGCAGTTGTCAAGAAACCTGCTGAACAAAAGCATCTGCCAAATTTTCTGCCCTAAGGATGGATTTTCAGTGAAAGTCAACAAAATTTGCTACTAAAACACACACCACAGAAGTCTTGGAAATATCTGCCAGTTACCTCATATTATCAGTAGCAAGCAAGGCAGCCTTTTATTTAAAAAAAAAAAAAGCTTTAAAACTGCATAGGTTAAGCAATTTATTATTATAAAGAATGCTCACCAGTAGCCTTGGTTAGTGTTAAAACTGACTCATGGAGGGTAGTCTTCTCGGTGTAAATATCAAACTGATACTCAACAATACTTATTCATCATTGACATACCATGATGAAAGAAAGTTATAATTGCAAATGAGAATATGTATTAATATGTTACCTATTACTAGTTCAGTGGGTTCTCAAAACCACCCTTAGTTTTAATATTAATAATTCACTAGAAGGATTCACAAAACTCATTGAAAGCTGTTGTACTCATGATTACTGTTCATTACAGTTAAAAGATGCACATTAAAATCAGCCAAGGGAAAACCATAGGGCAGAGTCCAAGTAAAGTTTCAAACATGGAGCTTCTATTGTCTTCTCCCCATGTAATCAAGTCCGAGTTCTTTCCTGGTATTGATATGTGACAAGTATGCACTGAGTATCATCAACCAGGGAAACTTACCCAGCTCTTGGTGTCCAAAGCCTTTTGTAGAACTCCATCATGTAGACACAGTTGACTGCCCACATTAGTGGGCATGTAGACACAGTTGGTCCAGCCCTTCAGAAGATGGATCTGATACCATGTGAAACAAAGCCCCCATCCTAAGCTGCATTTTGATGTTCAAAGCTTTCCTGCCACTTTGTTACTATCTGGCTACTCCAAGACCCCCAGCCAAACAAAGAGCTTCCTATCAGACATGCCAATTCAAGGGATTGAAGGTTCTTCTCAGAAGCTAGAAGCAAAGGGCATTGCTGTCATTGCTGCTGCTGCTGCTAAGTCGCTTCAGTTGTGTCCGACTCTGTGAGACCCCATAGACGGCAGCCCACCAGGCTCCCCCATCCCTGGGATTCTCCAGGCAAGAACACTGGAGTGGGTTGCCATTTCCTTCTCCAATGCATGAAAGTGAAAAGTAAAAGTGAAGTCATTCAGTCGTATCCGACTCTTAGCGACCCCACGGACTGCAGCCTACCAGGCTCCTCCGTCCGTGGGATTTTCCAGGCAAGAGTACTGGAGTGGGTTGTCATTGTCTTCTCCGAGATCTGTCGTTGGGTAAGGTTAAATTCCTTAACCATGTACTGATAAAATATGACTGGTTATATTTGTGTTTGTTTTTTTGTTTTTTTACTTGTCATGAATTATAATTCAGTTTAGAAAAGAGAGAAAGAGAACAAGAATGAACTCCACAATCTATTAATACTATCAAATACCAGTATGGTCTTTCCCCTTTTTTCCCCCTGCCATTCAAGTATAAACAAAACAAGTAATTCATATTTTCTCTAAGTAGACCAAATTGATAAAAGAAAAAAACTATAAAAAATTATATAAAGCATGAGACGTATCTGAGATGTTTAAATATTCTTTAAAGAAAAATAAATTTTAAAGAGAACTTGAGAAAAACAGAGCTACGACCTCCAAGAAAATTCTCAAAGGAGAAATCAAGTTTTATGAACACCAAATGCATATTATTATGAGATTCAGAATGGAATAAAATGTAATGCTAAATTATCAGAATATACATTGAAGAAGTTAAATAATATCAAATGTTTATCAGAAAGGAAGAGGGGATATAAATGGTTTATTGAGCTTGGTAATAACATCTTGTATTTTACATTTTAGCCTAAGATTTATTTTTCAGATCCAATTAAGAATAATAGTATTTTTTAAAATAAGATGTTGTTAAGAATGTTTTACTCCTGCTAAAGCAAATAAATTGAAATCTCTTATGTTACATCTAAATTTTAAAGTTGTACTCAGACATACTAAAGTAATCTATAGTGTTTGTTATCATTGTTTTAACTTCTATAATTTTCAGCAATATGTATATGAGGAAATATCATTCAGAATATTTATTATATACCCAAAACGTTACACAAAATTATACATTGTTAGTATACAAATATAACAAGTACATTCTATGCTTATCACAAAAATCTCAGATTGATTGTAATGAGTTCTTCATATTCCGTATTTGGAAAAGCTTTGTTTGATAACACAAATTTAGAATATTTTTCAAACTTTCTCTTAACTACTTTGAAGAAGAGCCTATCTACTCAATGGGTTTCAAATCACATTTATGAAATGCTTAATAGCCATAGTTAAAAGTAATATAATTTCATTATTTAAAAACATAAATCATTAGTTATTCAGAAAAGTATAGGGATTAATATAAAAATCCATGTACACACCAATCAGGTTTAATAAAGCTAATGCTTACTGTTATTTGCTTCAGATCTCTTTATGTGGTAGATTTGAAGTTCACTTTGTCCTATTCTTCTGCACTCCCTCAATCCTGAGTTTAGGATGCACCTTTATCAACTGTAATTTTTTTTGCCACTTTATTTATTTTTTAATTGAAGGAGAATTGCAGACTTTCTGTTGTTCTGTCAAACATCGACAAGAGTCAGCCATAGACACACCCATGTCCCCTCTTTCTCGAACTCCTTCCCATCTCCCTCCCCATCCCACTCTTCTAGATTGTCACAGAGCCCCTGTTTGAGTTCTCTTAGTCATACAGCAAATTCCCATTGGCTATCTATTTTGCATATGGTAATATAAGTTTCCATGTTACTCTCCATACAACCCACCCCCTCTTTCCTACCCCTACTCCATGTCCATAGGTCTGTTCTCTATGTCTACTTTGCCACTGCTGTCCTGAAAATAAATCCATCAGTACTCTGATGCTGGGAGGGATTGGGGGCAGGAGGAAAAGGGGACGACAGAGGATGAGATGGCTGGATGACATCACCGACTCAATGGATATGAGTTTGAGTCAACTCCCGGAGATGGTGATGGACCGGGAGGCCTGGCGTGCTGCAATTCATGGAGTCGCAAAGAGTTGGACACGACTGAGCGACTGAACTGAACTGAACTGAAGCCTCTTTCTAGATTCCATATATATGTGTCAGTATACAATATTTATATTTCTCTTTCTGACTTACTTCATTCTGTATAATAGGCTCTAGGTTCATCCACCTCATTAGAACTGATTCAAATGCATTCCTTTTTATGACTGAGTAGTATTCCATTGTATATGTGTACCACAGCTTCTTTATCCATTCATCTGTTGATCTAGGTTGCTTCCATGTTCTAGCTATTGTAAATAGTGCTACAATGAATTTGGGGGTATATGTGCCTTTTTCAATTTTGATTTCCTCAGGTTATATGCCTAGTAGTGGGATTGCTGGGTCATATGGTGGTTTTATTCCTAGTTTTTTAAGGAATCACCATACCATCTTCCATAGTGACTACATCAATTTACATTCCCACCAGCAGAACAAGAGAGTTCCCTTTACTCCTCACCCACTCCAGCATTTATTGTTTGTAGACTTTTTGATGATGGCTATTATGACTTGTGTGGGGTATTTTTGCCAACTGTATTTTTATGAACCCATACAAAAATACATTTGGGAAAATTGTTTTTCTAAATTTTACATGTTTTTTCTTTCTCCTTATGTGATCTCTTATTGTTTGTTTGTTTTTATATTTTTTTCTCTGTTGAGTTGGAAGTTGTACATTTGTATATCATATTTCCATTCTTTTAGTGGTTTCTCTTACATTTTAATATACTGAATTAAGTTTTTCTAATTTGCTTAGATTTATTTGGTAATCTTTTCTCAAGCAACAAGAAATAGTATGGTTTAATCTCTGATTCCAATATACACACAGTCTTCCTAGTGCAGTTTTTAATTTTTATTTTGCCATTTAATCACACAAACACATACACACACACATGCATGAACATATACTAACAAGTTTTATTGTGTTCTCTTCCTCAACAGTTAACTTTACTAAAATATACCACTTTCTATGTTTCCACTGTTCTTTCACACCATCAGTCTTATCAGTTAACTTGTCTTTTTGCTAAAGTACATTATTTTGTTCTTTCAGTGTGTCTGTGGATGACAAGCTTTCTTACCCTGGGTATGCTTGAAAATTTGTTCAGGATTTTTGAATGAGAGCTGTGTTCACCCATGGGGTTGAATTGTCAAAGAACATTCACACACATTATAGCTCTTACCCAGCACTGTATTTTATTAATGATTCAAAGGATATGGGCAAGCAATAGACTCAGGCAAAACATTCATTTCTTACAGGAACTCAAAACCAACTTATTCAGTTACCAAAAATGTTCCTTTCTCTATTTCAGGATATGTTTTCATTTCAGATAGAATAGTTTTGAGCAATATATACAAAATTGTTCTCAAAAGAATCCATTAGGGATTTGGAGTTCTTTGGTTTATACCCTAATAATTACACAAATAGAGGAAAACTTAGATGACTGCCCCTATTCTCCAGCAAGCCATGCTCCATAAATCCATAAAGCCCAGGTTCTTTTACAATAAGCAATCTAGCTATACCAAGTATATCCTACAAAAAAACACTTTCTAAATAAAGACTCCCTATCTGTTGTTCAGTCGCTCAGTCATGTCTAACTCTGTGATCCCACTGACTGCAGCACACCAGCCTTCCTTGTCCTTCACCATCTTCAGGTTGCTCAAACTCATGTCCACTGAGTCCATGATGTCCCTACCTGTAATAAACACCATTATCATCCTGCTGAGAAGTCTAACCAAGTTCATCCTGCTGAGAAGTCTAACCAAGTTCATTAGCATGTTCATAAGGAAGGACAAAAATGGAAGATCACTCACTTCCAACCTTCCAAACTCAATCAGGTCCCCAGTAGAGAATGAGTGAGTTGCAGGCCTAGTATTAAACCTTTTTTTCCGGTTTGTTTTATGGGGTGTCTAATTCTGAGTTGATAGGCTTTTTGTGTTTAAGTTTGTTTTTACCTTCAGTTCTTTGAAGCTGTCATTCATTATTTTCTGACATCTACTAGTTGCTAATGAGAAACTTGTTGTCAGTCTAACTGTTGCTCCTTTGTAGATAATCTATCTTCTATTTCTGTAGCTTTTAAGATAGGCTCCTTATTATTGTCCTTTACAGGTTCATTATAATGTCTTACTGTGTCTGAGTGTGTATTTAATTTCATTTATCTTGACAGGTGCTCAACGGGCACTTTCAGTCTTAGTATAAATATATTTATTTAATTCTGGAAAAATCTCATCTGTTTTCTCTGTTCCCACTGTCCCAAATAAAGCTCACCAGAATCTCAGTCTTTGTTTTAATTCTTCACTTCAGAACCTGTATATGTTTTCCATATTTATACTTTTATTTCATTTCTACCTTTTTTGTTTTATAATCTCTTCTTGTTTTTGAATGGATGCTTAAGTGATACCTGGGCATGAATTCTCACTTGGAAAATATAAATATATTCTTTTTTCATGAATCAGAATGAAACAAAAATCACTTTTTTCTACCACCACCTCCCATACAATATCAGTAAATGTTTCTCGTGTCCTATACTTTCTAAATAAATAGAAACCAAAGGAACTTCTATAGATTATTTAGGTTCTAAGGCTTAGGAAGATAATAGGGCTGCAGATAAATCCAGTTGCTTCCAATTTTCAAATCTGTAAAATATCTTGGAAAGCTAAGAAAGAATCAATACATCTTTATGAGATACACAACTTACTAGACCAGTTGGATTTCATCTTTCAGACCACAATCAGAATCTTCAAGGGTAAAGTATCTAAAAGATTATATATGGAGATACAAAGGCTCAGTTCAGTTCAGTTCAATTCAGTCGCTCAGTCGTGTCCGACTCTTTGCCACCCCATGAATCGCAGCATGCCAGGCCTCCCTGTCCATCACCCACTCCCGGAGTTCACTCAGACTCACGACCATTGAGTCAGTGATGCCATCCAGCCATCTCATCCTCGGTCGTCCCCTTCTCATCCTGCCAGCATCAGAGTCTTTTCCAATGAGTCAACTCTTCGCATGAGGTGGCCAAAGTACTGGAGCTTCAGCTTTAGCATCATTCCTTCCAAAGAAATCCCAGGGCTGATCTCCTTCAGAATGGACTGGTTGGATCTCCTTGCAGTCCAAGGGACTCTCAAGAGTCTTCTCCAACACCACAGTTCAAAAGCATCAGTTCTTCGGTGCTCAGCCTTCTTCACAGTCCAACTCTCACATCCATACATGACCACAGGAAAAACCATAGCCTTGACTAGATGGACCTTAGTCAGCAAAGTAATATCTCTGCTTTTGAAAATGCTATCTAGGTTGCTCATAACTTTTCTTCCAAGGAGTACTCTGCATATAAGTTAAATAAGCAGGGTGACAATATACAGCCTTGACATACTCCTTTTCCTATTTGGAACCAATGTGTTCCATGTCCAGTTCTAACTGTTACTTCTTGACCTGCATATAGATTTCTCAGGAGGCAGACCAAATGGTCTGGTATTCCCATCTCTTTAAGATTTTTTCACAGTTTGTTGTGATTCACACAGTCAAAGGCTTTGGTATAGTCAATAAAACCGAAGTAGATGTTTTTCTGGAACTCACTTGCTTTTTCATGATCCAACGGATGTTGGCAATTTGATCTCTGGTTCCTCTGCCTTTTCTAAATCCAGCTTGAACATCTGGAAATTCATGGTTCATGTACTGTTGAAGCCTGGCTTGGAGAATTTTGAGCATTACTTTACTAGCACGTGAGATGAGTGCAATTGTGTGGTAGTTTGAGCATTCTTTGGCATGGCCTTTCTTTGGGATTGCAAATATTTGCTAAATGAATGAACGACATTATGGAAGTCTATAAGATGATGGTGGCCAGAGCCATGGGATAAATGTCAAAGACAGAGCCAACAGAGCTTTTAACTATTCAATCGTTCATTCAACAAATACTTTTGAAACATATATATATGTGCCAGGTGCTGGGGGTAGTGGTTTTAACATAGACACAAATTTCCAAATACTCAATGAAAAAAGTAAGCATAACAAAATATCAGGTTTCTGGGACAGTAGTGTTGTGAAAAGTGAAAGTCACTCAATCGTGTCCAACTCTTTGTAATCCATGGACTGTAGCCCACCAGGAGCCTCTGTCTACGAATTCTCCAGGCAAGAATACTGGTAATCAGGGTTTAATGTGGGGGGAGGGAGTAGGACAGGGTGTGATGGGGTGGGGAATAAAGACTGTGATTTGAAATGGAAAGGTTTGGGAAGACTTCATGAGAAGGTGGCCTGGAGCTAAGATTTGCAGAAGATGAGAGAGCTGGCCATGGAGCTGTCTAAGGCAGAGGACCAGCATGTGCAAAGGCCCTGTGGTAGGACTCTAGGGTGAGCCCTAGGACTCTAGATTTTGGGGTGACCTCGTGGGTTCGGGGAACATTGAGGAGGCCCTGTTTGACTGGAAGAGAGCAAATGAAGGAGAGAGTGGAAGAGATAAGGGAAGAGCCTTGTGGTGTACAGGCAAGACTTTTACTCCCAGCGAGGGGGCTGTGGGACTCAGTGGCTTGACTGGGGTGTTCATAGGCGCCCTCTGATGGGGGGGTTACAGACTGTGGTGGATGAGAACAGGAGCCTGGGGATGAGGTGGAGGAGACTGGTCCAGGTTAGCAAGGAGCAGGGCTGGCCAAGCAAGGAGGTGAAGAAGGGAGGGTGAGAAGAGGGTGGATTTTGAGTATGTTTCTAAGGTGGTACCGCTCTTGGGTTGCATGCAGAGGGAGGCAGTGGGTCCCTGCATAATTACCCTGTCCCCATGCCCAGATGCCCTGGTGTTAGCTGGTGGGCGAAAGAGAGGCCAGGTCCTGCTTGAAAGGGGGCTGGGCTGGGTCTGGCCAGGTGCTCCCCCTCCCCCGCCCCCATCCCACGGCTCCTCCTCCTCCACCCCCTCTCAGGGCGACAGTTACAGGCAAAAAAGAGGAAGTGGTAGCTAGCTAGCAGAGGCAGGCAGGCAGGCAGGCAGGCGGGCGGAGGAGGCCGCGAGGGTGTGCGGACCGGCCTGGGAAGGCAGCGGCCATGGAGCTGTGGCGCCAGTGCACCCACTGGCTTATCCAGTGCCGGGTGCTACCGCCCAGCCACCGTGTGACCTGGGATGGAGCCCAGGTGTGTGAGCTGGCGCAGGCCCTCCGGGATGGCGTCCTTCTGTGCCAGCTGCTCAACAACCTGCTGCCCCACGCTATCAACCTGCGGGAAGTCAACCTGCGTCCCCAGATGTCCCAGGTGAGATGGGCCACAGGCAGGCCTGCCAGAGGGTGGGTGGCAGGAGGCACCCCAGGCTGGTACCCAGGAGGTTGATGCATTGCACCTCTGGGCCAGCAGTGAAGAGAGGAGGCTGGCCCCAACTCTGGGCCTGGCATGGGGGATATGTGGGGGTCCTAACACTGAAGATTCAGGGGTGGCCCCCCCATGGTTAACAGGAATGGATTCCCACGTCTAGGCTGAAAACTGGCAAACTTGGGGTTAACCCAAGTCCAAAACCTCAGGCTGACTCCGCTGGAGATTTAGACCCCAAAAGGGACATGCTAGGGGTCCAGAGGGGGCCCTAGGAATCTCCTGGGTGGCCGATAGGGCACCTGAAATTTTGGACGCCCTTGATCCCACCACCCCCTAAGATTCTGGCTATGGGGGAAGGGCCTCCTCCTATTCCTTCCCCCACATGCCTCGCCTCCTCCTGGGCCCTGGGCCCCTTCCTTCCCCTCACATCTTCCCCTTGGCTTCCTGCCGGGGCCTGGGGCAGCATGGGGAGGGTGGGGGGACTGTGAGTCTGGGACTCTGGTCTTCCTAGCTCTGTTCATCCCAAGAGGTACATTGAGGCAGGACCCAGTCCCAAAGAGCCCTGAGACTGGGTTCTTGGGGTTTGGGGGAACCTAGAAATAGCTGCTTTTTCTCTGTAGGGATTCTGCAAGGGCCCCAGGGTTCATGGGGTGGTGGATTTGACTTCAACCTCCCCGGCTCAGGAAATATATTCAAATCCCTATTTGAATGTGGTTGGGTGGGGGAGGTCACTGGACTGGATTCTCTCTCTGTTGTACCTTCTCTGGTTCCCTCTGGCCTCTTGAGCGCTGTATGAAAAGTAACGTCTGCTGATGGCTGGTGGTTGGGGACACCCTGCCTGCCCTGGGGGTCTGAGGGGACACTAGCCATCCAGCCCTCAGGTCCCACCCCAGGATGAAAGCCTTGTCTGGAGGTGCAGTGGGCTGGTGGTGGGGGGCCCTTTTTGGGGATAGATGCGGGGCAGCCTGGGGCACTGCCTCTTTTCTGGGTTGAGATGCCACGTGCAGATGGAGGAAGGAGCAGTAAGTGATCAGGGAGGGGTCCCTGGGGGTGTTTCCTGGTGACAGGCCCATGCGTGGGAGAGATGGGTGGCTCACCCTCCCTGAGCACAGGCAGGCTTCCTGAAAGAATGAGGGAACCCCAGAGATCCCCCACCCCGGCCAGCTGTTGTGGCCACAGGACACAATTATGCCTACATGTGTTTGCACACAGAAGGAAGTAGCCCTAGGATCAGTCAGGCTTCTGACCTGTGGGCAGTCGAGACCCAGTGTGGCTTCGATAGCCGCTAATGGGAAAGTGGTTAGACCTAAAGATGAACTTCCATCCTTGCCTGCATCTTCCCTACAGCTGGTTTCTGATAAAGGGCAGTGGGGTGTGGCATTAACCTCTAAGAGGGCAGCTGCAGGGACTAATGAATCCTGATTTTCTATACTGGTTAATGCCGAGGACCCAGATCTCAGTCTGGCCCTCAAGGAGTTCCCAGACTGGGGAAGACAGATATTCCCTAGCCCTGTGTTGTCAGGACTGAGACAGAGGGAAAAAAAATTCTAGGTTGAGGGCCCTGGAGCAAAGGCAAAAGATTGCCTGGGGGAGTTGGGCTTAGTGCAAGAGGGGACATTTGTGCTGGGCTTTGAAGAGTGAGTAGGAGTTTTCTTATTACTCTGACTCTGGTGCCTAGCTGTGTCAGATCCTGCACTGGGCAAGGGTGTTCCATGATCCTCCCTATCTGGGAGCTCTGGGCCTTCCTGCCCTGTGCATTTTATATCCTTTCGAAGTGCAATCTGGTGCCCTATTCACAGTGGGGCCATGCGCTGGCAGCTAAAAGGTAGTCATTTTAAACCAAAGGGAGGTGCCCCAAGAACAGTCTCTTTAAGTTTGCAAGTCCCTGTCTGTCAACAGATTTAAGCCAGGGCTATGAACTACCAGTGAGGCGTGGAAGGGCAAAGAGAGAAAAGGGAGAGCTTCTGATGGGGGTGGGATGGGGTGGGGGCCACACAGTGCCGTAAATAAAGGTGTGGAGTCCGGAATTAGAACGCTTCTCAGTTTCTCTCATTCACTTTTGAGAGTTCCTCTGCTTTTGCTCCACTCTTTCCTGGGTAGAGTGGGAAGAGCATATTTGTTGATACATTCATCCATGGTGCTGAGACGGTGGGACAAAGACACACACAAACCCCTGTTGTCAGGACTTCCCTGGTGGTCCAGTGGTTAAAACTCCATATTTCTACTGCAGGGGACATGAGTTTGATCCCTGGTCAGGGAACTAAGATCCCACATGCCAGGCAGCACGATCAAAAATAAATAAGTAAAGTACTCCCTGCCCCTCAAAAAAAAAAAAAAAAAAACCCCTACTGTCAAAGAGCTGACATTCTAATGGGAGACACTGACAGTGGGCAAATAAGGCAACATATACGTTGTCCAGAGTGGTAGGTGGTCTGGAAAAAGGGAGGCTTAGGAGTGTGAGGCTGCACTTTCGCATATGAGGTCTGGAAGGCTTCCCTGATGAGGTGACATCTGAGCAGAGACCTAGGCAAAATGAGGGAAGAGCTGGGTGGATCGAAGGAAACAGCTCCTGGCAAAGGCCCCAAGGTAGGAGCAGGTCGATGGCCACACAGTTGTGCTGCGGGGCAGCGAATGGGCTGGCTGTGTGGGCACAGTTCATGGGTGAGGTCAGATTGAAGTGGGTCTCCGTGCTGGATGGTCTCTCTGAGATCTGAGACCCAGAGAGAGGACGATGTCTTTACAGATGGCCCCAGGGGTGACCGGACACTCTTTGCTGTCTCTGTCAGCCCAAATTCTGGGTGGCAGACATGAAACTTTAAAGCTGAGGGAGTGGAGAGGAAGAGATGAATGTGACTGTCATTGTGGGAAAGATCCCACCAGGACTGGGGAGCTGATGATATTGGGAATGGAGGTGGTCACTGGAGCCAAGATGATGAATCTTTTTTTCAGTTCCTCTGCTGTGTGACCTTAGGCATGTTGCTTAACCTCTCTGTGCTTCTGTCCCCAGCCAATAAGTCCTGGCACCATCAGTAGAGGCAAGGGAAGGGAGAGGGTGGGAGGGTTAGAACAGGAGGGGTGGGCTGATGCTGGAGCTGGTGGTGGTGGTGGCGGCTCAGAGGCGCCAGATCTGGGCTCAGATCCCGGCTGCACCACTTCCTGGTTTCACCTCTCTGAACCTCAGTTTCCCCATCTGTGAACTGTGGCTAAAAATGGCACCTTTGAGGGGAGGACTGTTGTAACATGTCAATACCACTCGGCATAGTGTCGACACCTGAAGTGCTGTGCTGTGCTCAGTCGCTCCAGTTGGGTCCGACTCTGTGTGACGCCATGGACTGTAACCTGCCGGGCTCCTCTGTCCATAGGATCCTCCAGGAAAGAATACTGGAGGGGGTTGCCATGCCCTCCTCCAAGGGATCTTCCCCACCCAGGGATCAAATCTGCGATAAATTCTCGCTAAAAAGTCTTCTTAGGAAAGATGAGGGGAAATGCGAGGGTTGGTAGCATAGCTTGGTAGCTTGTAGGAGTTTGGGTTAGGGCAGTGGTTCTCAACTGGGGTAGTTTTGCTCCCCTAGCAGGGGACCTTCGACATGTCAGTCTGGGTTGTCACTTCTGGGAGCTGCTACTGTTATCCAGTGGATAGACTTGGGGATGTTGTGCAACATCTGACAATTTCACATACAACAGAGAATTATCCAGCCCCAGTGTCAACAGTGGGATTCCTAGGTGGTGCAGTGGTAAAGAATCCGCCTGCCAGTACAGGAGATGTGGGTTCCATCCCTGGGTTGGGAAGATCCCCTGGAGGAGGAAATGGCAACCTACTCCAGAATTCTTGCCTGGAAAACTCCTTGGACATAGGAGACTGGCAGGCTACAGCCCATGGGGTCTCAAAGAGTCGGACAGGCCAGAACACGCATGCACCCAAAGTCAACAGGGCTGACTTTGAGAAACCCTGTGCTGGGGGACAGAGAGCCTGGTAGAATCTTGAAAATATTTGATTCTTTAGTTAAATAATATGTGTGTATCGTTCAAAATTCAAAACATATAAAAGGTGTGCAGAGAAAAGTATAACCTCTGGCCATCTTCTTCAGATACCCAAGTCCTGCTTTCCCCATAAGTGACTACCTTTTTTAAGCTGACTATATATCCTTACAGAATTTTCTTATGCACATAGAAATTTCGGTTCTTATTAACTACCCTCCTCTCTTTCTGTGAAAGACAGAACATATTATCTGTATATCCTTCTTTCGTTACTTTAATTATCACCTTGGTCGTCTTTACAAATTAATTCATACAATGTTTCCATTCTTTTAAAAAAATGACTGCAGCATCGCTTCTCGGCCTTTTGGGTAAGATCATGTATAAAAAATTGACTGCAGGATATTCTAGATTGTCCATTTACTAAACAAACTACTTATATTGGGCTAACCACATGCCAGGCATTCTTCCAAACTAGGGGCTGGCAAACTACAACAAGCGGGCTGAATCTGGACCACAGCATGTTTTATAAATAAAGTTTTATTGGCACACACCCATGCCCATTTGTTTATGTATTATCTATGGCCAGTTTCCAGTTACAAATTCTAAATTTGAGTAACTGACGAAGACAGTATCTGGACTATGGTGCTGAAGACATTTATTATCTAGATGTTTGTAGAAAAAGCGAGCTGATCCTTGGTTTGAACAATTTTTACACAGTGACTTAATCTGCACACTGCATCTGGGAAAACTGAGACCCAGAAGTTAAGTCCCTAGACCCAGGGTAACCAGCTTGAAAGTGACAAAGTCAGAGATTTGAACCTATGCAGCCTGGCCCCAGGATCCTTACTCTTTTTTTTTTTTCTTTCCTTTTTGGCTGCCTTGTGTTGGTATGTGGAACTTCCCCAATCAGGGATTGAATCCATGCCTCCTGCATGGACTCTTAACCACTGGACCACCAGGGAAGTCCCTCAGAATCCCTACTCTCTCTCTTAGAATCTTTACTGTTAACTTACTCTAAACTCAATGCCATGGCCCAGCTGGGCAATGGTTTATTTTACCATTTACTCCTATTGCTGGGCACTTGTATTGAACCAAGCTTTTGTTCTGACACACTTTCTGTGATCAGTAACCTTGTCCATGAACTGTTTTTCAGTTCCTCTACTGTGTGACCTTGGGCATGTTACTGAACCTCTCTGTGCTTCCGTTTCCTCATCTCTAAAATGGAATAATAAGTCCTTATGTGAAAGTGTTGTGAAGGATAAATGAGTTACTATAAAGAACATAGAAAAGTATCTAGTTATATATAAATGCTGTTATTGCAGCCAGATACATGAGCAAGTATATCCATGGGATGAATTCTCAGAAGGGTTTCTTGGCTCAAAGCAGGTGAGTCTGTGTTTTTGGTAGATCTTGCCAAATTGTTCTCTGTATGGGATTGTTGCCATATGCATTGTTCCAATTACATTACCTCTAACAGTGAGAATGCTGGTTTCTTCATCGCCTTGCCAACAGTTGTTAAGCTTTTGGAGTCTTGCCAACTTGGGTGATAAATGAAGCTCTTTATGACTCAGTTTACATTTCTCATAGTCTGAGACTGAGCATCCTATCTTATCAGAATTATTTTCATTTTCTTTCTGCAAACTAATATTTGTTCATATCATTTGCCCATGTTTTTCCCTTCTAGGACTATTGCCCCCTTTTTAAGAATTGATTTTTAGGAACTCTTTACATATTGAGCTGTTCTGAATTTCAAGTCAGGTACTTAGTAGCCTTGTGATCTTGGAGGGAAAAAAAATGACTTTATCTGAGCCTTATCTACAAAATGGGGGTGTGGACAGCATTGTTATCTCAGGGTTGTATGAAGGTTCAGCAAGATAATGTAGGCTAAATTTTTATCACAGTGATTGACATGTGATTGATAGATAGCATGTAAATTAATGAGAGTCATTCTTTTCGCTAATTTGATTTCAGTGGGTCTGAGCTTGCCTGTAGGATGTGGTATAGGTCAGGGTACAAAATGTTAGTTGCTGCAGTGAACTGTATTTCTTTAGTGAATTTAAAGAATTTCCTTCTGGCTTATATCACAACCTGGTTTGGGTCAACTGGGGGTTTAAGAAAATATTCCTTCTTTATATATATACATATATATCTTTTATTTATTTATTTATTTTTTGGCTGTACTGGGTCTTAGTTTCCGGGCAGGCTTTTTCTCTAGTTTCGGTGAGCAGGTGTTACTCTCTAGTTGCGGCGCGAGGGCTCCTCACTGCTGTGGCCTCTGTTGCTGCAGAACTCAAGCTCCGGGGCTCGCACGCTCAGTAGTTGTGGTTCTCAGGCTCTAGAACACAGGCTCAGAAGTCGCGGTGTACCAGCTTAGCTGCTTCAAGGCATGTGGGATCTTCCCGGACTAGAGACAGAACCTATGCCTTCTGTATTGGCAGGTGGATTCTTTACCACTGAGCTACCAGGGAACCCCAGCCGTTCTTTACAAAGTCCCTGCAGGACCTGGGCTCCTTCTGCCTCATGGCCCCACCCTCCCTGAAGCCCCTGGAGTCAGAAGGCAAAGGAGGGAGTGATGAGGAGGGAAACCCTGGGAGGTTTTCATGGACCAGACCCAGAAGTGACACCATCACCTCCATCCTTGTTCTGTTGGCCAGAACTTGGTTATGTGGTCCCATCCAACTGCAAGACAGGTTGGGAATGTAGTTTAGCTCTGTGCCAGGAAGGACCAGGAAATGGGGTGGGTGGATGTAGAGAAGGCAGTGACAGAGGACCCCTGGGTGATACCTAGCTGACTTCAGCACTGTAGCTTTGGAGGGGGCTGGATTTGAGGACACCTCTGTGAGATGAAGAAGGAGGAGGACATGGACCAGAGCCATGGGGAAGGATTCAGCTGGGGACAGAGTGGGGCTTGGGTACAAGGAAATCTCAGCCCAGTGGGTTGGCTTGGCTTGGGTGGAAGCCCTTGTCTAAACATGCCCATTAGGGCTGGTGGGGATGGAAGCTTGACAGAGTCAATATTTGGTGCCCTGCCTTCTTTCCCATTGCATTCTGTTCTGTTCACTGACTTCCTCTCTGGGCCCAGTGCTGGGAAATGTCACCCTTCAGGACTTCATGGAGGATGCTGGAAACCCCTCGCCCTTCCCTTGCTCTCAGCCCTCCCATGCATGGATCCCCTTGGAGCGAAAGGCAGAATCTTCAGCATGATCCAGAAGAGCCTATGCATTTGGGCTCTGCCCGCCTCTCAGCTCTCATCTCCTCCCTCATCCTACTGCAGCCACATGGGCCCCCTCACTGTCCTTAGAACTCACCAGGTACAATTCAGCCCCAGGGCCTTTGCATTTGCTGTCTTTTTCCACAAATCGCTCTTCCCCTCAGATATATACCCTGGTTGTTCTCTTATCTCCTGAAGGTTTCTTATCAGAGAGATTTCTGCTGGTTTCTTTATATGAAATTGCATTCCCTGCCCTGTCTCCTACCCCACCACCCATCCCCACCACACCTATTTCTTCCCTTTTTAAATTTTCCTCTGTAATACTTAGTGGGTCTTCCCAATGGGCTCAATGGTAAAGGAATCTGCCTGCCAAAGCAGGAGATGCAAGCTCGATCCCTGGGTTGGGAAAATCCCCTGGGGGAGGAAATGGCAACCCACTCCAGTATTCTTGCCTGGAAAATCCTATGGACAGACGAGCCTGGCAGGCTATAGTCCTTGTGGTTACAAAAGAGTTGGACATGACTTAGCGACTAAGCAACAACAAAGTAGTACTTAGCACTTGCTGACTTACCATTGATTTGTTTTTTTAACTAAAAAAATTATTTACCTATTTGGCTGTATTGGGTCTTAGTTGTGGCATGCATTGTGGTGCACGGGCTAACCCAGGGCACCGTGGGCTCAGCAGTTGTGGGGCAGTGGATTAGTTGCCCTGCAGCATGTAGGATCTTCCTGGACGAGGGATCACACTTGTGACCCCTGTGTTAGAAGGCAGATTCTTAACCACTGGACCACCAGGGAAGCCCCAGAATTACCATAGTTTTTTGGCTTATTTGGTTATTATCTGCTTCCCCCATTGGAATATCAGGGGAAAGCTTTTTGTCTGTTTGGTTCACAATTGTATCCTCAGTTCCTAGAACAGCACTCAGCACACAGTAGGTGCTTAATACAAGTGTTGGTGTTTAGTTGCTGAGTCATGTCCAACCGATTTATGACCCCATGGGTGATATAACCTGCCAGGCTCCTCTGTCCATGGGATTTCCCAAGCAAAGGATACTGAAGTGGGTTGCCATTTCCTTCTCCAGGGGATCTTCCTGATCCAGGGACTGAATTCTCATCTCCCGCATTGGCAAGCGGATTCTTTACCATTACTCAGGCGGATTCTGAGCCACCGGGGAAGCCCCACTCAATAAAACATTGATCAGATATTCATTCAGTCAGTCATTCAATACAGGGGTCAGCACCCTATAAACCGTCAGCGGTCTGCCTCTTTTTGTAAGCAGAGTTTAACTGATACAAAGTCTTGCCCACTTGTCGTCACATTGTTTGTGGCTGCTCTCTCTGCGACCTACGACAAAGACTCTATGACCTGCAAAGAAAAAAAAAAAAAAAAACAAAAACCCAAATTACTGTCTGCCTCTTTACAGAGTTTGCTGATCCATCTCTGACTTAGTAGGTATTTGTTGAGCGCTTATGACTAGGCAGTGGTAGTTGGTAACCGGTGATTGAGAATGAATTGCCTGAGGTCATCCTGACTTTACTAGTTCCAGGCTACATGACTTCAAGCAGTCGCCTCAGCTTTCTCATGTTTGGTTTTCTCGTCCATAAAATGGGGCAAATGAAGCTGATGATGACAGCAATAATAACAAGAATAATAATGGTGACGAGGCTGTCACCCACCTCAGAGACATTTCCTTGTACTAGTTCCCCTCACTGGGCGATGGAGAGTCCCACAATGAATGAGACACAGACCATATTGCAGCTCATGGAAACAGATGAGGAAGTAGGCAGTTTTGACAGAGTAACACACTCAGCGATGGGTGGGTGGCACCCAGGGCATTGTGGGAGCAGAGAGAAGGGAAGTCCCAGAAACAATCAGGGTAGGCTTCCTGGAGGAGATGACATGCCAACTGACTGTGGGAAGTCAGAGTATATTTCAGGGGCCCAAAGGAGTTCTGTTTCACTCTTGCTAAAACTAATGGTGCCAGGAAGTGGGCAGGACCCGAGGGTATGTTGGATGGGCATATTTGGGTTTCTAACAATCTCACTATATTACATTCTAACGATCTGACTACCTTGCAGAGATGGACTGTCCTCCTTTGATATCAAGGATGGTGTTCTGAGACCTGGACTTTAAGAGGAACATGAAAGTCAGCTCCCTTGGGGGAACAGTGTTCTTGAAGAAATAAGGGATGTTCAGTTGGAGAAGTTTAAGGTTTGAGGAAATTCTGAGCTTAATCTGCAGAAGTTTCGAGCAAGTCTTAGATCTTGTGACAGAAAACCCAACTGAAACTGGCTTACTCAAAAATAATATTTATTACCTTCAGTTCAGTTCAGTTCATTCACTCAGTCGTGTCCGACTCTTTGCGACCCCATGAATNATAATTGCTGATAGTAGTCTCTTATGATCCTTTGTATTTCTGTGTTGTCTGTTGTGATCTCTCTATTTTCATTTCTAATTTTGTTGATTTGATTTTTCTCCCTTTGTTTCTTGATGAGTCTGGCTAATGGTTTGTCAATTTTATTTATCCTTTCAAAGAACCAGCTTTGTTGGCTGGCTTTTGGCTTTGTTGATTTTTGCTATGGTGTCTTTTGTTTCTTTTGCATTTATTTCTGTCCTAATTTTTATGATTTGTTTCCTTCTACTGGCTCTGGGGTTCTCCATTTCTTCCTTTTCTAGTTGCTTTGTGCAGACACCAGGTTTTTTAAAAGTTCCCAGATGATTTTGATACACTGTGAGCATAGTTTCTTTGGTAGCTCAATTGGTAAAGAATCGGCCTGCAATGCAGGAGACTCCAGTTTGATACCTGGTTTGGGAAGATTTGCTAGAGAAGGGATTGGCTATCCACTCCGGTATTCTTGGGCTTCCCTGGTGGCTCAGCTGGTAAAGAATCCACCTACAATGTGGGAGACCTGGGTTCAATCCCTGGGTTGTGAAGATCCCCTGGAAAAGAGAACAGAAGAGAACAGCTACCCACTCCTATATTCTGGCCTGGAGAATTCTATGGACCGTATAGAACCTGTTGGGAAATATGGACATTTACTACTTGGTCTTCGACTTCAAGGAACTTAGACTTTAGTTGGAAAAAGATATTCCATTTAAAGTCCATTTCCCTTTATTTCATACAAGCTTGTGATATCACCATGCCCTTCAGGACATTCCGAGAGTCTAAAAACACATAAAAAGACTTGACTTTTCCTTTTTAAAATAAAGTTGTGTATGAAGATACTTTGTAATTTTGACAGACATATCTGATCCTTGTTGGGTATTACTAACAACATATAGTCACCACTGAATCAGTGCAGAAAAGGACTGAGGGCACTATAATATGCAGTGATTAGTGACCCTCACATACTCAACTTTAGCACTCAGATATACACATACTAACTTTTTAATAACTTTTAGACACAAAAATTAATGTATTTTAATACCTTCCTTTCTACCAAATATAGACTTCTTTAGCTTAAGATTTCATGACCTCTGTTATTTACTCAGTAATACTTCAGTTGTCCCTTTCACTCTGTCCCAGGCTATCTGTAACCGTATTATCCAAGCTCTAGAGGGGTCTCAGAGCTTGGACTCAGATGGGTCCACAGGGATACAAATGCTTCTGATGAAAGTATTTTTTCCCTTAGATAATTCTAATTCAGCTTAATGCTTTTCATGTGCAGCCTGTGTTTTGCTGTAGATACTAGATTCAACTGGAGAATTTTCTCTTCTCAGAAATGTAAACAGCTAATGAAAAATGACCAAGAAAAAGTACTTATTAGAATTTAATTACAGAGTAAATTATGTTTTTTTAATAGTTTACAATGTGATCCTGCTTACTAAAACTGGTGCACTCTATTTTACAAATCTTCAACTTTATCCCCATGCAACAACCAAATTATCTTAATGGGTGTCCAAGTGACATATTAGATGAATGTCTTCCCCCTGAGTCATTTTCTGATAAAGACACATCGTTTACTTGCAAGATGACAAACTATGTGTTCAAAGTGACAAATCATTTAATTAAAATTTACAAGCGTTTAAATACTGTTTGACCCAAATGGAGGCTGTTATCATGAATCAATTTCAGAGGAGGAATAGGCTTTTCAGAAAAATCAATCCCAAATAACTATAACACTTTGAACATATTACACAATCTCTTTATGGTGTTTTTGAACAGTTCTTCAGGTCAGTGGCAGTTTTTACCTGGTTCAAAAAAGAATTCCAATCTAGTTGAAAAGAATTTGAGTTTTACTTAGGACTTTTACTCCATTCATTTCATGAATATTTAATATCACGTTCAATGTTCAAGCAAAACACTCTTCTATCTTAAGAGAAAATAGCTAAAATTTTGATGAGTTATGGTTTTTTATTGCATATACAGGCCAATGGAAATTGCAATCATCTTTCATGAAAAGGCTGGATAGTTTTTATTGTTTGAGAATAAGGGTGGCCATTGCATTTACTTACTAATACAGTAAATGTAAAATTGCTTAAGTAACATGCTTTATTATTTATGCTGCCAACCACATAATGTGAGGGTAGTTTCATAAAAAATATAAATTAGAGAAATTTCACATGCCAGCAGGCTGTAGATCTGTTTTATGGCTCTGACTTAGCAGGTGCCCTTCTATTTCAGTTGTGCCCTGTAATGAAGTACATATTTAAGCAGTATTGAAATGCAGATAAAAATATGATTCATATAGGCAAGTCAGTTCCTTTCTCCAGAGATTCTGTACTTTATAGGCTCCATCATCATTAGTTATTTATTTGGGATACTTTTTATCAGTTCAACTCAGCTTTTTGCTCATCTGTTCCATGCCAAGATTGATAAGGTCTTAGGAAATGTGTTTGCTCAATTTTGGGAGTAAGACTTTTAACATTAATGGATTCATCAGACATGGAAGTACACCTATGAAAAAGAAAGTGCATTAATAGTAAGAGTTAGACATAGTCCATGATCTAAGCTAACATAATAAATAGAAACAATCAATGAAACATCAAAATGATCATCTTATACATATATATATATATATATATATATATAAATACCATTTTTTTCTCCCAAATCATTTAATTTGATTATAAAGAAAAAGCAGATGTTATCTCTTTGTATCTATGGAATTTATTTTGTGTTCTCATCTGTGGAGCAAGAAACTAAGTTTTTCATCCATAGATACATGAAGAGGAGTAATAGTTAAACAGGCTGAAAAGCACAAGATTTTCACTAGAAGGTAATAACAGCTTATTATTTACAGTGTACTATATGACTCCATTTCAAATATGCAAAGCTAGTGAAGTTTGATTTATGAGGACAGTTATCAATGGTTACCAAATACTTAGATTTACCATACTATATGTAAGTCGAGTGTTTACAATGCCAGATATCTATTGGACAGATAACTATAATTTTGACAAGCATTTTTTTTCAAACAGAATATTTTATAAAAGGTCAAAAGTATAAAGTGTTTCAGACTGTTGAAATTAATGGTTCAGCTAATGTCTATAATGCTGTTTACAGTATTCTGAAAAATTCACAACCCCTAATTATCTATAGTAGTCATAAATAATTGTCAAAAATGCAAATGAGAAAAATTCTATTAAATTAAAATAATTAGTTCACTATTTAAAATTTCCTTTCGTATTAGAAACCTCTTACTTTCTAAAATATGACAGTGAAAAATGAAGGCATCCTTTAGCATACCATTACCAAAGCATTATTGAAATTTGACTCTAAAATACAACTACAGATGACAGAAAACAAGTGCAATGCAGATTATGCTATGGGTATTCATTTATTACCTTGTTTTCCATTTTTATATCATGACGCTTTCTTTAGCAAACTAACAGACCTCAAGTGTATTTCTCTTGTACCTTAAATACTTCTCTTGTACCTCAGGATTCATTCATATTTTAGTTCTAAATTTAACTTACTAACCTAGTGAAGGGGCTTCCCTGATGGCTCAGTTGGTAAAGAATCTGCCTGCAATGTGGGAGACCCAGGTTCAATCCTAGGTTGGGAAGATCCCCTGGAGAAGAAAATGGCAACCCACTCCAAGGTTTTTGCCAGAAGGGCCTGGTGGGCTATAGTCCATGGGGTTGCAAAGAGTCAGACATGACTCAGCGACTGAACAATAACAATAATAATAATAACCTAGTGAAACAATTCAGTCTCAAGCTTTGTGCCAAAACGTGTGACTTCTGAAGAGACAAAGATCAATTTTATCTATTTTCCTTTTATTTATTAATTTTACAAGTAATACTTTATGAATACGTATTTTGTAGCATTGCCACATAAATGTTGACAATGGACAAGGACTATCTGACTTATGACCTATAAAATAAAAATCTGTTAAAGCTATAAGAAAGAGCTTCCCAAGTTTAAGAGGTGGCTTAAAGGCAACAACCCGCAGTTTACACCAAGAGTTGAACAATCTTGGGTGAAGGGTTATCTGAATCTTTACACTACTCCACAGACTTGATTTGCACTCTCCTCCTCCAGCTTTAGTAAGCAGTGGTGGAAACGTGGCCCCTGGGCTGCTGTGGGTTCTCACCACACAGTTATCTCCATAGGTGATCTCCCATCCTGTTCCCTTGGGTTTCTCTGCTCCATGTACTCTGGCTTCCATGCTGTACTTCCTACACATCAGACAGCCCCACTTCAGGACTTATATTCCCTCTACTTGTGACATTATTCTTCCAGACATCACGACATCACGTAACTCTTTCCCTCTTGCCTTTCAAATCTTTCTTTATTACTACCTGCTCACTGAGGTCAACTCTGACCAGTTATATAGATTGGCTGCATTTTCTTGAACACGCTGTCTCCCTTATCATGCTCGATTGTTTTCATAGTTCATTTCAGTTCAGTCGCTCAGTCGTGTCCGACTCTTTGTGACCCCATGAATCGCAGCACGCCAGGCCTCCCTGTCCATCACCAACTCCCAGAGTTCACTCATACTCACGCCTATCGAGTCAGTGATGCCATCCAGCCATCTCATCCACAGTCGTCCCCTTCTCCTCCTCCCCCCAATCCCTCCCAGCATCAGAGTCTTTTCCAGTGAGTCAACTCTTTGCATGAGGTGGCCAAAGTACTGGAGTTTCAGCTTCAGCATCATTCCCTCCAAAGAAATCCCAGGGCTGATCAGACACAAACACAGGGGACCAGTTTTATGCTCCATTCTATTCCAGAAGTGATTAAATAGAAAACTTAGAGAAGGTGTCAGCGGCCACGCAGGAAGAACTGAAAGCTCCATGAGGTTAGAGCCTGTCCTGTTCATTCCTGTTTCTTCAGAATCTATCGCAGTGACTGGCCGAGAGTAAAACTCAAAAAATACTTTATTGTTTTTATTGCTACTCTTCTCATCAAAACTTTTTTTAGTTCTCTTTCTCCTTTATATGTACAATATTTGCAGTCACATTGCAAGAGAAGCAGAAATGAGATATCTTTACTGAAATAAATGGTAGAAATTCTGTGTCTCAAATGGCATACAGGCTTTCCCAAAATGGTCCTTCCTCAATGAAGGAAGGATCTGAAATGCTTTGTCTTGAATTCCAGGTTGACATGGGTTTTCTGAAGAGTTAATGAACAGCCAAGCTCCATTTTCTCCTGCAGAGTTGTATACTTCTACCTTTGTTGGCATTTCAGCCATTAGAGATAAGGTTTCGTTTGCTATTATTTTATATTAGGCAATGGCAACCCACTTCAGTACTCTTGCCTGAAAAACCCCATGGACGGAGGAGCCTGGTGGGCTGCAGCCCATGGGGTTGCACAGAGTCGGACACGACTGGAGTGACTTAGCGTCAGCAGACTCCATCACGTAGACTTTCCTTAACACCAAGATCATGCAGTGTGAATTGCTCTGTCTAGTTAACAGTATTCACAAGATTTAGGTAGGATGTTTTTACTTGATTCTGGAAAGCATATTTTTCCAGACAAATCAGTTCACAGAAGTGCTCTTCATTTTCTGCACTCTATTTTGAAGAAAGCTCTAAAATAAAAACTTAATCTTTCGTTTTCCATTTCTGACAGCTTTTAAAAAATATATTGGTTTAGTTAATTCAGCAGTGTTAAATCAAAATGGGGATGGCACTGATGAGGATAAAGCTATAATTTGATTAGGCATCATTCACTGGATTTTTTCTTTTCCTTATCCCTTTTCTTTGGTGCATATTCTCTACTAACCTTTATTTTTAGTTCATTTTGCTCTCTTTTTAAACTTGCCATACTGCTAGTGACAACTAAAAGCCATTGCAGTCCGTCCTAATCCAACAAATTTGTCATATTCCTTAAATCATTGTGAGGTATACTTAAACACAATCATAATAATATGTGGTACTAGTCATATGTGAGCTAGTAATAGTAACATGTGGTAGTTTTGCAGCCGTGGAGATTCTGTTTCACTTTGCTTTGTTTTGTTTTATTTCTTTTATGAAGAGACTAGATAAGCAAGCTATTTACAGACGAGGAAAACTTGACTCTAATCTACTTTTATTAACTACATAGAGCCTTTGCAGATGTCTTGAAAGCCAATGGGGGTTTAAAAGCAACAGCGTCCCAGGAAAGAGAAGAGTCTAACTCTGACCTTCTGCATAAAGACATGCACTACTTCTGAGTGATCAATTCTCCCTTGGATTCCTGGCTTTACAATTCATCTAGTATAGCTCCATCTATTTAGTTTCAGTACTCTTTGGGGCCTTTTCTAATTAGATTGTAAATTCTGTCAGGGTTAGGCCAAGAGTCTAGCACAGAGCCTTGTACAAAATATGTAGCTATCTCATTTCATCTCAATGTAGAATTGCTTTTAATGAACTATGAATTTACTTTCACTATGAAAAGAAATGCAGATAAGAAACTCTCCTGGTGAATTTGTTAACTTTGTTTCTCATATTCTTCTGTAAGAAAATCTGTAGAAAAAGTTTCATGCATTAGGAGTCTCATGCCCAGGAAGAGTAGTCTACGTTTTCTGAGCAATAATTGAGCCATGTGACTGTTATAAGGTTCAGCAAAGACTTTCTGTAAAGGACCCAGTAATATTTTAGGATTTTCAATCTCAATTCCAGTATTCAGCCCTATCACAGCTACTCAACTCTGCAGTTATGGCAGGAAAGCAGCCATAAACAATGCATTATGAATGAGTATCTCTGTGTTCCAACAAAATTTTATTTATCGGCACTAAAATACAAGTTCAATATATTTTATGGTTCACAAAATAGAATGTATCTTTTGATTTTTGATTTTTTAAAAACTACTTACACAATGCCAAAATTATTCTTAACTCCAAAGTCCTACAAAACAGGTGGCATCAGATTTGGTTTAGCAGGGTTTATGAACCCTTCCTGCTAAACCCCATCATTTAACATTGCCTGCTGGTAGCCTGGGAAACAACTTGGCAGCCTGGCTCTGTGCTTGGTTGCTCAGTTGTGTCCAACTCTTTAGGACTCCATGAACTATAGACTGCCATAGTCTGTGAGGGTTCTCCAGGCGAGAATACTAGAGTGGGTTGCCATGCTCTCCTAGAGGGGATCTTCCCAACCCAGGGATCAAACCCAGGTCTCCTGCATTGCAGGTAGATTCTTTACCATCTGAGCCACCAGGCAAGCCCAGCCTATTTCTAGCAACTATTTAAAATTGACTCTGACCACCTGTGCTTCTCAGATGGGTGGTAATAGTACCATTACAAATAACCATCAAGTCTGATTGTTTCTTGCTCACACTGCATGACCATCAGCGTTAACAGAGGGCACTACTTCCTGTCATCTTACCCCTGGATTCAGAAACCTCTACCAACCAGTCAGTGATTGATAGAGTAGGAGGAAGAAAACTTGGAGAATCATGAACTTTTTAAAAAGATTTCTGTTCAAATACAATGCACAATTCCTGTTCACATTTGATTGGACAAAGTGGGTGACATGATCATGTCCAAATTCACTGGTGTGGGGAAGTCCTAGCATGTTCCTGGGAGAAGATGAACAAGAAAATATTGTTATCTCCCTAACCACTAAAATACCACTCTGTTAAAATGGCATGCTCCTCTCCCATCATTCCCCAGTCTCCTTTTCACTGCTTCATTTTGCTCCATAGGTTTTGTCAACTTTTGACATATAATGTGTATAATTTACAGAGGTATTATGTTCATCATTCCTTCCCATTCCCATCCAACCTGCACTGTAATTTACATGGGGGCAGATATTCTTATCTTCATTGTTCACTGCAAATTTCCTAATGTCTAAAAGAGTGTTAAATACATAAGAGACACTCAATAACTGTGTATTAAGTAAAAGGACAAATGAACTACACAAATCCTCACTGCATGCATACATTCAACTTCATCTTATTTTCTTACCATGGCTTTTCCCTCTGACTTCCTTATATACTACTCACATTTTATCTGTTACTATAAACACACACACACTTATGTGTGCATACAAACAACAGGTACATGTGCACATATCTTTGTAAATCTTCTCAATTTTGCCATCCTGAATGGACTTTTGAGACTAGCGATGATAAATGAAATTTTGTTGGTCAACTAGCTGATTGTTTTTAAATAAGTTGTGCCCAAAAGATGAAAAGTGCTCCTTGTATTCTCTGAGGAAAGAATTGTTGGGTTATTGTCTTCATCACGGCTTAATGTCTCGTCAATCTGTAATAAGAGTGTAATCTCTGGCTTTTAATACAAAAACCATTCTCACTACACTCCCATGGTAAAAATTATTTGAAGTATCTTCTATGTTTAGGACTTCCCTGGTGGCTCAGAAGGTAAAGTGTCTGCCTACAATGCAGACACAATGCAGGTTCAGTCGCTGGGTCAGGAAAATCTACTGGAGAAGGAAATGGCAACCCACTCCAGTGTTTTTGCCTGGAAAATCCCAAGGACGGAGGAGCCTGGTAGGCTACAGTCGATGGGACCGCAAAAGAGTCAGACATGACTGAGTGACTTCAGTTTCACTTTTTACTTTTCTATGTTGGGCCCAGTGCTCACAGTCACCAGACAGTAAGGGGCTGTCCTGCTGGGCAAGGCCCTGCTTTCTAAGACCTGCTTTGCACTACAAAAAAGAATTAGCTTAAGAGACCTATTAGTGCTCGATTTTTCTCTTTGCATCTCCATTGTTCTCTAACTGGCACACTTCATGAAAGGCTCTTCTTCTGAAACTGTTATGTTGAATTTCTCAAATACCAGCTATTGAATCTTTACTTGATCTTAAAAAGAGTTGTTCTATCCTGAAAAAAGGATAAAAGGAATACCTAACTACAAATTTAGGCCATTCTGACTTAAGAAACAGTTACAGGTTTCAGATTAATAGCACTGAGTATTCCCATCCCATTTCCCAATGCCTTAGATTACATCAATGATTTTACTTATAAATGGATTTTATTTAAAGGTCTTATATGCAATTAAGTATTACTCTAATAATGCTAACTGTTCTAGTACAGCTAGTTTAAAAAAGAATAGTTTAATGTAGTCAAACTCATGTATGATTTGGTGGCTAAAATCAGCAATGAGACAAACCAGGGTTCAAAGCCCATCCTGCCACTTGCTCTGCCACTGTGGCAACTTGGGGTGTTATTTGACCTCTTTAAGATCCTATTTCTCACAGGCTAATGGGCCTATGAAGACTAAATGAGATAAGTTATATAAAGTCTTTATAATAATGCGTATTACAGGACATTTACAGAGAAGATGTCATTGGCTCAGCTGCCTCAATGATACCTTTATATCTCTTTTAAACTTTTTATTTCGTATTGGAATATAGCTGATTAACAATGTTGAGATAGTTCCAGGTGGATAGCAAAGGGATTCAGCCATACAGATGCACGAATTCATTTTCCCTCAGAATCTCCCATCCAGGCTGCCACATAACATTGAGCAGTATTCCCTGTGGTATACAGTAAGTCCCTGTTGGTTATCCATTTTAAATATAGCAGTGTGTATATGTCCATCCCAAGCTCCATAATTTTCCCATACCCTCAATATCTTTATATATCAGTATCTTTATATATTTCTGAATGTAAATTCTCCTTCAGCACTCCCTCCACATTTCTATGTTCTCCCTACTCTGTGCCCCCCAAATCTGTTTCTTTCAAGCTAAAAATCCATCTTCTTTCATCAGTCCTAAATGAAGATTACCTCTTTCCTGGATCATCTTATGGATATTTGACATTGGATATGTGTCTGAAATTCACTTGTGACATTTTTATATCAGATGGGAAGATTAGACATAAGCAAACAGTGTGTCCCTCTATCAACATTTGTTCAGCCTTCTGTGAGAAATACCAAGAGAACTTATTAGAGTAATTTGCAAAATTCTGTGGGCCAGTTTGCTTATTCAAATTAGAAACTGATTATGCATACAAGTTTTATAAGAGAATAAATTAATTCAAACTTCTTCAACAAAAATGTAGGTAAGGCCTTCAAATTTGGCAATCATGACCAGGTTCAGGACATTAATTTAGTTTAGCTAATTATGTACATCTTAAGGAAATCATTTAAGTGATCTTTCTTTTAAACAGTATGAATTAGGCATGATTCTGATGGGGGGCAAACTTTGTGACATGATAGACTGGCAGAAAAATATATGACATTTTTGTTAATTTAGTCAAACTTGGAGCAGCTGCCCTTTTTTGAGTATAATGATTATATTTTTTATACATTAAGATGTTTTACCCTTGATATTGTAAATAAATAACATCAGATGAACACCCATTGATTGCAAATAAAGCAGCAGTTTTTCTATCAGTAAGACAAGAAAGCTCTGAGTGGAAAGTATATCATCCATGAGAAAGTCAAGATAGTTTTACTCCAGGATCAGATACCAGTCAGCCTCAAGAAAAAATAAAATTATTTGGCAATGATGTGGAACAAGTTTTGAAAAATTACACACCTAGAATTAAGCCAAAAACAGAACACCAAAATGTTTTTTACTGTTAATATAAATTGTTCAGGCCAAAGCAAATTGTGAAGTAAGCAAATAAGGTTGTTTCTGGCATTTTTCTACCCCTCCTTCCATTATACCTAGTGTCTATATATTTCTTCCAACTATTTGAAGTGCTTCTTGACCTCTTTCTCCAGGTAACTTCAACATATTCCCTTCATGCCATCCAAACCTACACTATGCCCTTCACCTCAGGTCTACTTTAGACTTAGTAACAATGGGTAATAAAGCTAATATCTATTGAGAAATCCTATACACCAGGGTGGCATTAATGGTAAAGAACCTCCCTAACAATCATGGCTTCAGTCCTTGTGTTGGGGAGATCCCCTGGAGAAGGAAATGGTAACCCACACCAGTCATCTCGCCTTTGAAATCCCATGTACAGAGGAGTGTGGCAGGCTGCAGTCTATAGGGTCATGAAAGGGCTGGACACAAATTAGCAACAAAACAACAACGACGACAATTTACTCTCTGAGATGTGAGGGCCTACTTAAATTCTGTGCCCTAACTCTAGTCTTATCTTAGTCCAATCCTTGCTGCCAATAGTCCCACGAATAATGTTTAAAAGAACTGAAGCAGTATAGTTCCAAAGCTTGTGCTTGGTCCATTCAATGACGCTGCCCAACTCAGAAATGTTGTAGGTATTGCTCAATAGACAAATCACTTTAATATATTATTCTTTCTAGGAAACATCATCTCAGCCTGAAATAAAAGATGTATCTCTTATTCATTTATTCAACTAATATTAATTAAATCACTGCTACAATCTAAATGCTGTACCTGGTTCAAAGTATATACATTAACAGGGCAAAAGATATATTGCTTTATGGTTTATTGTTTTATATAAAGGGAGAAGCAGACATTAATGAAATAATCATACAACTGAAAATAAATTGCAACTGTAACAAGTGCCAAGAACAAGCACACAGTGCTATTAATGACTAATTTTGGTATTTGTCCTACTCAGATTATTAGGATTATGAGAAAGTGATGATTAAATCAATGTCCAAAGGATAAGGAAATTACTATCTGAGACTACTATGGACATTATAGGCATGGGAGCATATAGAAAAAGACATATGCATAAGTAATTCATATACAGTGCAGAATATGATAAATTGTACAAAGAAATAAGTTTAGTAGGGAGTCACTTTAGTGC
>SJYA01000597.1:2629472-2722579 GCA_006410615.1 Neotragus moschatus | reverse complement strand
GGGGGGCAGTGGGGGGGTGGGTTCTAACTGGAAGTAGTTAGAGTAAGCCCCATGAAAGGGTTTAGCCTGTGTGTTGTTGGACTGGCAGGATTTGGATATGCAGACATGAGGCAAAGGAAGAATTATTGGAAAAAGGCTTTATTAAGAGCAAAGAAACAGAGGTAAGAAAACTGCCAGGATTGTAGCATGGCTGGTATGATATTGGGTCAACTAGGACCAGCTCATCAGAGGCTTTAAATGCCAGCCCAAATTGATGGACAGCAGAAACTCTTTGAAATATATGGAGTGAGAAATTGACATAAATTGGAGCTATAAAATTTCATCACACAGCTTCATATGAGAAAAAGAAGAAAATTGAGGCATAAGATCACTCTAATTGCATATTAGTGAATGATCTGAGAAGTTAACATGGTATATAAAGAGGGACTTTTTTTCTTTTCTTAGAGGAGAGTCAGAGAAGACTTTATGGGAGAAAAAAAACTCAGAGGTTGTCTTTTAAAGTTAAGAATGGCTGTAAGTTGAAGAAAAGGTATCACTGAGTTGGAATAATAACACAATATCAACTAATAGGTGGAAGGGGGAGAATTTAACTTTTACTTAAAAGAAGAAGATTCCTAAACCAATGAAAAGAGATAAACAAGACAAGAAAGAAAAAATAGCCAGAACTGATAAAGAACTTGAAGCTTGCAGTTTGTAATTTGGTTTTGAGAAATGGGATGACATGATCCAAGAGGCAGAGAAGAGATAACTCTGTCAGAGACATATGGGACTGATGAGAACTGGGAGATACTGAGGCAGGAGGGCCTTTAAAGAAAAAGTTAAAGTCATTTAGCTAACAAATGACCATGTTCTGGATCCAATATAAGGTCATGTCAAAGTTGCATTTGATTAATATTTGGAGAAAGACCTAGAAAACATGTCCCTTGTTACCAGGGACATCAGAGCCCCTAATTCAGTCATTCATCCATTTAAGGAATACCTATTCTGTGTCATGTGTACTAGACCCCATGATAGATATTGAGTTCACCAAAGTTAATAAAGAAATGGCCCCAATTTCAAGATACTTATGGCATACTGGTATGGTTAAAGTCATATTAAAATTGGACAGAAAAGTGACAATCTGAATTAAATTATGTAGAACATGACAAGGCAGCTTGACAATCAAAAATATATTTAATAAAAACCTACTATGGTATAGTTATATGGTATATTTTATAAAAACCTACTCTAGAGGCTATTGTAAAATAAACAGCTCAGCCCCAGTCATTAACAGCCTACACCATGTCTAGATTTGGAAGACACAAATACACACTAGATTAAAGCTAGACAATCTTTAGTCTAATGACGAAGGTCTGGTACAGATAAGAGTTTATGGGAGTTGAGAAACCAACCACATGACTCTCAGGGAGTACATTATAGAGTAGATAGATATTAATCTGCACTTTAGTGGACCAGTTGGATTTGCATCCAGCTTAGGCAAAAGTCTAACGACATCTAGGGATGAAAAATGAGCTCCTCGGAATAGCAATTTGGTACAAGGAAAAAGACATGAGCTTGCAGTAGGCTAGACATAAGATAAAAACACGTATATATGTGTGATGTGTGATTTTGAGTAGGGATGTAGATTTTTAGTTAACCTTAGTTACATTTCTTATTAAATAGGAAAAATAACAAGGGCCTTTTTCATATAGTTGTTATGAGAATTAAAGAAAACAGTGTATATAAAGTCAGATTCAAGTATGCATGTATAAAATGCCAATTCTTTCACTAAATCTGCAATTAAAAAAAAAAAACTTGCTAGACAACAATCTATATAAGGATAGAGCCCCTGTCTCTAATTTCCTCTTTTCCCTAGGGCCTAGCACAATTCCTGGATCTTACAGGGACTATAGTTCAGTTCAGTCGCTCAGTTGTGTCTGACTCTTTGTGACACCATGAACCACAAAACCGCAACACACCAAGCCTCCCTGTCCATCACCAACTCCCGGAGTCCACCCAAACCCATGTCCATTGAGTCAGTGATGCCATCCAGTCATCTTATCCTCTGTCGTCCCCTTCTCCTCCTGCCCTCAATCTTTCCCAGCATCAGAGTCTTTTCCAATGAGTCAGCTCTTAGCACCAGGTGGCCAAAGGATTGGAGTTTTGGCTTCAACATCAGTCCTACCAATGAATACCCAGGCCTGATCTCTTTTAAGATAGACTGGTTGAATCTCCTTGCAGTCCAAGGGACTCTCCAGAGTCTTTTGCAACACCACAGTTCAAAGGCATCAATTCTTCGGTGCTCAGTTTTCTTCACAATCCAACTCTCGCATCCATACGTGACCACTGGAAAAACCATAGCCTTGACTGGATGGACCTTTGTTGACAAAGTAATGTCTCTGTTTTTTAATATGCTGTCTAGGTTGGTCATAACTTTCCTTCTAAGAAGTAAGTGGCTGCAATCACCATCTGCAGTGATTTTGGAGCCCAGAAAAATAAAGTCAGCCACTATTTCCAATGTTTCCCCATCTATAAACATGTGATAAATGACTGAAAGAATTAAAGGTGAATTTGGGTGTTGGAAGTGTATGTATTTTTGTAACAGAGTTCACATTAGAGGAAAACTGAGAACCAAACACTGGAAATTGAAGTTTGAGGCTGATCTGTTCTTTGGATCTTGACTTCAAGGAGTGGTGTGATGGGGTGGTACCTTACAGGTACTGTTCTAGCATCCTGGTAGTGGGGAAAAGTTAGGAGGACTTAGAACAAGAGAGTGGAAGGAGGGAAAAAGTATTTGTGAGGCTTCGTGAATGAAGAATCTGGGACTGTATCAAGAGAGAGAAAGGAAGTGAGGGGTGTAAGAAATCTTAGAAACCAGAAGAAGGTCTTGATGCTTCCAATAAAAACCAACCAGGGAAGCAAGATAGAGTGACCAACCATCCTTCTTTACCTAGTTCTGAGAAGATTCCCAGAACAGAAGACCTTCAGAGGCAAAGGAAATTCTGAGATGCTCCACAGATTTCTTATCTTACACAACTAACTACAACCAGCACCAATGAACATGTTACCACATTTTTTACCATATTCCTCAGTACTATAAGTCTCATTCCTTTCAAAGTTCAGCAGTTTTGTGTAGTAGCAGTCTAGGAACTATCCATCCAATATGTTAGGAAGACTTGCCCTGAGCCAGCCATTGTGGGAAAAAATAAATGATTATGGCACATTCACCACCTTGGCTCAGACAGTAAAGATTCTGTCTGCAATGCAAGAGACCTGGGTTTGATCCCTGGATGGAGAAGATTCCTTGGAGAAGGGAATGGCTACCCACTCTAGTATTTTTGCCTGGTGAATACCATGGATAGAGGAGCCTGGTGGACTATAGTCCATGGAGTCACAGAGTCTGACACAACCAAGGAATTAACACTTTCACCATCTTCCAAAACAGTCAAGACCCTCATCGTCTGAGCAGATCTGTGGGTGCCTCATGATGCTGGACGACATGCCCTCTACCTGCACTCTCAACAAAACAGGGCCAGCAGTCAGAGCCTTCAGTATGCTAAAGCATCCTTACTCAAACCTAGCCATGATTCTCTTTCATGCTGATTTTTCGGGGTTTTTCTGAGAGTTCCTTGAGATAGATCTTTCTGTGCTATACTTGAATAAGCACTTAACCGTATTTTTAAATGTCTAAGAGATCTAAAAGTCTTCTAATTTGGCTCCAATTTTGAACTTTGGTTACACTGCATGAAGATTTTTTAGTGCCATTTTCTAAGAATTACAAAGGTGCATGTCTCTTGAAAAAGTGCTTCTTACAACTAAGGAAACTTTCTCCATACATTAAATCCTTACTTACACAATGGTTCAACTTAAAGATTTGTTCAAGGCAGGATGCAGGATGCTTGGGACTGATGCACGGGGATGATCCAGAGAGATGGTGTGGGGCGGGAAGGAGGAGGGGCGGGTGGGAATGGGAGCTCATGTACACTCGTGGCTGATTCATGTCAATGTATATCAAAACGAATACAGTATTGCAAAGCAAAATAAACTAAAAAAAAAAAAAAAAAGGTCAGTTAAGAAGAGGTTTAAAGCAATATTTACAGGTATACCCTTTATATGAGTCGTATTTACATTCTAGTGTTTTCGTACTTGATGTTTTGTGTAAAAATAAATAAATAAATAAAGATTTCTTCGATTTTACAGTGGTGCAAAAGGGATATGTATTCAGTAAAAGCGATACTTCAAATTCTGACTTTTGATTTTTCCTGGGCTCAGGATATGCAGTGCACACTCTCTCATGATGCTGGGCAGTGGCACTGAGCCACAACTCACAGTCAGCCACACCATCACAAAGGTAAACAACCAATACACTTAACAACCATTCTGTACCCATACAGCCATCCTATTTTTCACTTTTGGTGCTGTGTTTGACAGATTGTATGAGATATGAATGTTTTACTACAAAATAGGCTTTGTGTTAGATGATTTTGCCAAACCATAGGCTAATGTAAGTGTTCTAAGCATATTTAAAATAGGTTAGGCTAAGCTATGATGATCTATAGGTTAGGTATATTGGATGCATTTTCAGTTTACAGTGTTTGCAGATTATTACAGGTTTGCCAGGACATAATCCCATTGTAAATTGAGGAATATCTGTATTTTGAAATTCTGAACCAAACAGCATTTCTGTGGAGCAACACAAAATACTTCATTATCAATCAGAGAAGCATACACATACTATATGTAATCTGGAGTTTCATGTCTTTGGGTTTATGAGTCATAGAAAATGGAAAAAGATAAGAAAACAAGTTTATGATTTGACAATGACAAGTCATAAATTAAGAACTATTATTTAGAGATGTGAAAAGATAACAAAGAAAATGCAAATAAAAGCACCAGCTTGATAGAAGATCTTAACTCAAGTACCACCTTTGTTAAAAGCTAACTAGATGAACTTGAACAAGCTCTCAATGATATTAGCTTTCTACTTGTTCACCCATGTTTATTTATTCAGTCATTTAGTCTTTCAATTAATATTTACTGAGAAACTCAGTAGTGAAAGAAAAGATGTATTATAGACCAAGAAATATATACTAGACTCTCAGGCAGCATTTCTCAATCTCAGCACTATTGATTCTCTGGGTTGAATACTGTGTTTCTCCTGGACTTGTAGGAAATACTGAAAAACTTGTCCTGCGATAAGATGGAAAGCAGTTCATGGAATCTACATCATACAAAATAATGGATAGCTACTTCAGAATGCCGTCTTTGGACTCACTCAATAAGTCACTACCAACTGTTATTTGATATTTATAATAAGTTTTTGGCAGATAGTCTTACTGCCCCACTTGCCTCTGGTGTTGCTGTTGTTCAGTCACTAAGTCATGTCTGCCTCTTTGCAACCCCATAGATTGTAGCATGCTAGGCTTCCCTGTCCTTCACTATCTCCTGGAGTCTGCTCAAACTCATGTTCATTTAGTTGGTGATGCCATCCAACCATCTCATCCTTCTCCTCCTGCCCTCAATCTTTCCCAGCATCAGGGCCTTTTCCAATGAACTGACTCTTCACATCAGGTGGTCGAAGTATTGGAGCTTCAGCTTACATCTGTGCCTATCCCTAAGGCAATTGGCCTGTGATCTGATGGACAAACCTGGAAGCATGCCTACTCCTAAGCATGGCTGAAGGAGGCTAGAGCCATCCCCACTGAAACCACAAATGAGAGGATAGGGATGATGCGCTGAGAGGATACTGAACAAGATGACACATCCAGTGTGCACTGCAGTGGTTTACGAAGCCTCATTGCATTTGTTATCACATTTGATCCCCCAGTTCACTCTGGGGTATAAGAAGGGCGGATAGTATGAGTACCTTCATCTTCTAGACAAGAAAATAGACAGGAGTGATTTCTTCAAGCTTGCACAGCAAGTGGCAGAGCCAAAACCTGAAGCTAGAACTTCTCATCACAAATGTTATGCTCGTTCTCTTTTTCCATGCTCCTCTTGAGTGAATTCTACCCAGCTTAGAGTTTTGGGATCCATACTGAGAGAGTTGGACTATAAAGAAAGCTGAGTGCCGAAGAATTGATGCTTTTGATCTGTGGTGTTGGAGAAGACTCTTGAGAGTCCCTTGGACTGCAAGGAGATCCAACCAGTCCATCCTAAAAGAGATCAGTCCTGGGTGTTCATTGGAAGGACTGATGTTGAAGCTGAAAGTCCAGTCCTTTGGCCACCTGATGCTAAGAGTCAACTCATTGGAAAAGACCCTGATGCTGGGAAAGGGTGAGGGCAGGAGGAGAAGGGGATGACAGAGGATGAGACGGTCGGATGGCATCACTGGCTCAATGGACATGGGTTTGGGTGGACTCTGGGAGTTGGTGATGGACAGGGAGGTCTGACGTGCTGTGGTTCATGGGGTCACAAAGAGTCAGACATGACTGAGTGACTGAACTGAACTGAACTGTAGGAGTGGAAGGTAAATAAAAGAGGTTCCATAGGGAAAGCTGAATATTTGGGTAAATAGTAGAGGACCCATATGCAAAAAATTAAAGTGTTTCAAAGAAGTCATGTAAATGAATGTCAAAACATGAGAAAATGTCAGAGAGTAGAAATAATACTTTAAAAAGTATCTATTTGGAAGATATTATAGATGTTGAAGACTCTTCCCATCAAATACTGAGACAAGGAGCTGAATCAAATAGAAAAAAATAAGTTGGATCCAGAATTAATGACAGTAGCCATAATATAAAAAGTTCTAAAGAAAAGGAAAGCAGGAAATCATTTCTAGTAAGGATTTTTTAAACACAAAAATGCACAGGAATTCTTAAAGTTAGTGAAAATTATGTGTAGTTTGTCGTTTGATACTAAGGGAGAAAAAGTTGCTGTTAAATCTGGTCAGGAATAAATTAAGACTATGAATATCCTTGAGAAATGAAGAAATCAAGTCCACAGAATAAGATTTAAGTTAAAATATAAAAAAGTGAACTCATGAATTAAGGCTGAAGAGAAGGAGAATTTTTAAAAAAGCAAAATAGTGGGGCATTGGCCACCAGTTTTTGTGGGTAAATGTGAAACTAACATTTGCAACATAATTGTGGCTTAGTTTAGAGTAAAGGAAAAGGGCAGAGGTTATTTCTTCTGTAAACAATTCTGATTTCTAACCTTTACTGCTGAGTGTGGGGCTCTCTCCATTTAGTAATGTTCCCCGTCAGTGAACAGTCTGCTTAGAACAATTCCAGAGTTCATGCTGATCCTTATTAGCTTTTCATTTCCCTGGGAATTTCTCTCTGACATGAACAATGCTTTCCAGTTACAAACTGTTCTGCCATATAAAATATCATGAAGGGCAATAACACTTGTTTATATTTCTCTTCCCCACGTCTTATTGAAAAAGCTGCAAGTGTTTTTTTTTCAGATCTTTCTTCAGCCTTGTATAAGTTGAATTCTACCATATGAAAATACAATTTGTCTCCAACTTTTCTATTTCTTGACCATCTTGGAATAAAAACTTGGTCCAGTCCCTATCATCTTCCTATGAAATTAAATGTAAGTTTATTTATATCCTGGAGATTGGATGGCATTTTACAGATTGTTCTATGCCAGGGTGACTTACTCATTCGAGGGTCAGTGGTTTGAGAAATTCAAGTCTTATAATAAAAGCCATATAATATTATATGCAACCCTGTCCCTAAAACCTAGGGACAGTTTACTTTATGATTAAAGGAGCTATTGCACTAAAGCCCCACTGCCTGCCCTTGATTGCAGTTCAGGTAAAACATAAAGATGACACAGAACTTATAAAGAATGAGTGGAAGAATATCCTGTTCCCTGAATCCATAAAGCACGTCTCTGAATCCAAGCCTATATCATCTGCCCTTAAATGCATAATCGCTTCTTCAGTTTCCAATCGTCACTGCATTTCTGTACTTTCAAAAAGCTATTGAGATACTTGAGGTATGAAAGATGCTATATAAAACCAAATTTAATTCTGTACTATTCCAGTAATTTGTCTCATAAATACTTCTTGAAGTGGTGAAATACTTTCGGTTATAGAAATAAAACTTATGTATTCATGACCTACATATTATTTCATCTTCTTGGAAGTCAAAGGACTCTTCAGTGTTTATGCTACTGAAATAAATCTGCTATAGGTATTTTTATAAAAGTTGTTAGTACAAGTGACACTGTTGGAACTAGCACTATTATTTGTTGTATATTTCCTGCAATCACTTTTTATACAGTTTTCTTAGGTATTTTAAATGAATAGATGCCAGTTTTTCTCACTAATAACTACCTTCATTTCTCTGAAACTTCATAATTTGATAAATGATATGCAGTGTTACTGTGATCTGATGGCCAGGAAAAAGGCATGGGGGCATGTCAGTCAAAATGGGCTTCAAAATCAGTACTGAAGGAACAGTTGTGAGCCCTATACAACTTTGAGACAGGGGCATGGATTTAATGATTACACAAGACATGTTTCCCCAATGAATCATGCCTTTAAAAAAATGTTTTCTCCTACTCTGAGTATGTCTAGTGACAATTATTTTATCTTGCCCCTGTGGAAAGCCCTGCTTCTATCTGGACCATTAACTGAGAAACATCACATTTTAGTTATGAATGAAATTATTTTCAACCCTTATAGCAATGTGGATTGCTACTTTAACAAAAATGCTTGTTGAAGTAAAAGATAAAGACATTTTGGGGAGTTTCATGTGTAGTGACTTCACTGAGGATTATCTTTGCATCTCTGCACTAGGAAAATCTAATGGTGTGAGAATAAGCCAGTTGAATAGGTACTTAAAAGAATAAAATAAAAAGAGGTTCGTGCTAATCATGAGCCTTTGTGTGTGTGAATGTGTGTGTACGTTGGGACTGGTTTATAAACTAGAACAATTTGTCAGGTATCAGGGACTACTATTTTTCTCCACAGTAAAATTACAACAATTTACAGTATAATATGAAAGACTGTCTTATGACATTCAAATGCAATTAATATTTACCTTATTCAACTGATAATTTTGAGCCCCTACTGAGGCTGGGGGAAAGGGTGTGGGTGTAAATGTATATAAAATATGGACCCTTCCCTGAAAGAATTCTCAGTCTAATGAAGATTACGTGTTTAAAAATAAAATCACATTTAGGACTCATCTTTTTTTCAACATTACGTACTAGAATATAGAATAGGATTGTTGAATCTTTTAATGGGCATAATCAGATTTAAAATATCCTTTTTCAAAGGAACTTTAAATGCTTGCTTCTATAAACCTAGTAGCATAGTTTTCACCCAATCGCCACAAGGACAGCAACAGAACACTGACTATTCTATATGCATACTATTGGCCTCAAGATCAATAATAAGATTGTGAAATGGTTCCACTGGTTCTCTCTGGAGATCTTTTTTTTTTTCCCCCTGTAGACTTGGCTAAAGAAAAGAAACTCAAACTTTTGTTAGAAGAGTTCTAGAACAATTTAAGAACTTCTGCTATTAAAGTCCCATCTTGATTAAGGAAACCTGATCTACCTAAGGAAGATCTGAATTACTTTAGTGTTGGAGGGGGCATCTTCCAAATACTCAGTTGGTATAACTGACTAAGAAATGAAACTCCTGGTTTGGAGAAGAGATGAGAACTGGACTTTTCTATGAAGTCCAATACACTAGAGGTTAGAGCAGGTCAAAGAGCTAAAACACATTGAAGACCATGCAGAAGTCACATGCTTCCTTTTAAAACATATATTTTTTCAATATTGCACATCTTATATAGTCATTAGAGATTATCTAGAAAATAGAGAAACATAAAAAAGTCACTGAGATTTTCAACAACCAAATATCATTATTCATATTAAATCTACCTTTAGAATTATATGTTAATAATCCTTCTTGGGAAAATGTCTCTCATATTTTGTTTATGTACAGCAGGGGTCCCCAAACCCTGGGCCACAGATTGGTACCAGTCCATGGCCTGTTAGGAACCAGACTGCAGAGCAGGAGGTGAGTGGTGGGTGAGCAAGACAAGCTTCATCTATATTTATGGCTACTCCCCATTGCTCACATTACCACATTATCACAATGTAGTAGTAATAGAAATAAAGTGTACAATAAATGTAATGCACTTGAATCATCCCCAAACCATCCTCCAGCCACAGTCTGTGGAAAAACTGTCTTTCACAAAACCCATCCCTATGCCTTAAATGTTGAGGACCACTGATGCACAATATTCATGATTTAAATAATATATCACATCCTACCTTGATATGCCATAGATTTTACTGTGTTCTGAATTCATTACAGAAAGATATCTTGGTGGTAAAAAATAATAATTTATATAAAATTCCAATGAGTTCCTAACAATTTGAAAATAAACAGAAAACATAAATTTATTCATTTAAAAACAATTCAGTTCCAGGCTTATATTAATCAACAAGAATGCAAAGCAAAAAGTCCAGGCTGAGACAACTGTGTTCATTAATGAGGCTGAGGATTTGGAGTTCAGGGACATGAGCTTGAGCCTTGAGTCATTGAATGACTCTGTCATCTTGAGCACATTAGTTCTTGCTCAGCCTCAATTCCACCATCTGTAAAGTAGGAGAAATAATAATACTTGCCTAAAACCTTGTGAAAATTAGGTGATATAATGTACATGGAGTTGTGCTATAAACTTGAAGTTGCTAATCGAATGATGGTAGCCCATACTTTAGTAGCTGAACTTAAAACTTAGCTCTTAAATGTAATCCTTAAAATTGAGTAATAGTTCTACCTGTCATTGCATAGAGCCTAACTTGAAATTAATACTACCAACAAGGCCTGTCTTCCAAGTTAAAAAATTCAGAGGTGGTTTTGATGCTCACATTTGAACATCAGTAAATGCAAGTAATGACTGAGTGACTAAACTGAACTGAACTGAACTGAAATGCAAGTAACAGCCTTGAATGAAGGTTTACTTTATTTTTCCATAATAATGATTATTCACACCTTTAAACATATGTACCACTGAATATAGTTTAGTCAATGTAAATAATGTCAGACTAGTTGACATTAGCAGTTCCTCATCAGGCTAGCTTACACAGGGAAACAGTGAAATGTCCACATGGATGATTGAATTTTTGAATTAATTCTTTTTCATACCTCTCCCAGTCTTGATATAGCAATAGTGAATTCTGCTGTGATCAGATTAGAGTTTGTAGAGTTGAGAAGAGCTACTGATTGTATGAAGTATCTAACATCTACAGCTCTTGTGATGTGGATTATAGCATGACATCTGCCCGTGAATAGTACACAGACTAAGTATGAGAGCATTATACTTTCCTATCTCTGTGACAATCTCATATTCTCTTTGACAACTCAAATAAATTTGACAAAGACATAGCCTCAAACCACATTATAAGCCTCTTGAATGGAGAAAATGGAAGGTAATGAGATTTTTATCCTATATCCTTGTATTATGCAGTTGTCACTGTAATCAAAGATTCCAGAAAACTCTTCGTGGTGTAATTTAGAAAGTTTGCTGTGGTACAGTTGGAGCCAATTGTATAAATAATATCTAAGTTGGGGAGTGCCTTAACCTTTGTGTTTTTGTCAGACTGCATTTGTAGTAAGCCTACCCTGCATCCACTGGGGGACCTTGCACTACCACCTGGTCTCAGAGTTTTCTGCTTCTGGAATGTTATATCAGCTTCTCTAATCTCTCTCATCTGCTTCTTACCAAGGACCTCCCTTATCTGCCAGGGCACAAGGAATAATGCCTTTTTTTTCCTCAGGAGGTACTGCAAGCCATCTCTTTCTTCTAAGCTCTGTTAATCCTCACTTCTGTCCTTTCAACATTTATCTTTTAACACTAACCAAATACTAAAATTTATAAATAACTTTCAACAACCAATAAATAAGGCTTCTCTTGGCTAACTGAACAAAAGAAAAAAGTTTATACTGTTATCTTTGTGGTCATTTTATTCTTTACCATAAGGTTATCATTCAGCTCTGTGAAAGTATCAAAAATGCAAGCTTATTCAAGACTTTCTTCTTCCAGTGAAAGTAAAAGTAGCTCAGTCGTTTCTGACTCTTTGCGACCCCAAGGACTATACAGTCCATGGAATTCTCCAGGCCACAATACTGGAGTGGGTAGCCTTTCCCTTCTCCAGGGGATCTGCCCAACCCAGGGATTGAACTCAGGTCTCCTGTGTTGCAGGAGGATTCTTTACCAGCTGAGCCACAAGGGAAGCCCAAGAATACTGGAATGCACAGCCTATCCCTCCTCGAGGGGATCTTCCCCAACCAGGGTCTTCTGCATTGCAGGTAGATTCTTTACCAACTGAGCTATCAGGGAAGCCGAGTATGTAACTGTATTCTTTACTTTTTAATTATTCCTTATTGTAGGAGATATAATTGCTGGGATATAATTTTATTGATATTCTTGAAGTATTTTGGAAAGGAAAAGAAATTTACAGGAACGAGTGGTACATTTATTTACTCAATAAATTTATACAGGACACTTTATTAGGCCCATTCTAGGCACTATGGACACAAAAATGAGTAAGACATTTGTCTCTGCCTGAAGCTTCCCAGTTTCTTTGGAAGAAAAAAGATTGTATAAACAGGAAGATAAGTACGGATTATATTCAAACATTTGAGGACACAGTTATGTTTAGGAAGGTCAGGGAAAGGTTTTTCAGAGGTACAGGAGCAGAGGTTTAAATAATCAGAGTCTGGCAGGTAGAAAAAAACAGGGATAAGTTCATTCTTCCCTGGTGACTCAGATGGTAAAGAATCCACCTGCAATGCGAGAGACCTGGGCAGTATCCCTGTGTTGGGAAGATCCCCTGGAGGAGGCATGGTAACACACTCCAGTATTCTTACTTGGAAAATCCTCATGGACAGAGGAGCCTTGTAGGCTACAGTCCATGGAATTCTCCAGGCCAGAATACTGGAGTAGGTAGCCTTTCCCTTCCCCAGGAGATCTTCCTAAACCAGGGATTGAAACCAGGTATCCTTCATTGCAAGTGGGATTCTTCACCAGTTGCGTCACCAGGGAAGCAAGTGACTAAGCACCACACAGTCATTCTACATGCAGAGGGGTGCTATCCTGTGTCTGTTCAAAGAACTGTTTGTAAAGTCAGGTGATTGGAGAAGAGACAGACTATCTTATCCATGATCTCATGTGCAGGACAAAGGGGCTTGAATTTTATACAGTGTTTTGACCCAAGAAGTGTTTTATGTCAAGGTACATGTATAAAGATATATCTGAAATAGGTACAAGGGTAGATAGAGGTGGAACAGTCTCTGCAGGGATATTAGTCAGGATGATAGTACCAAATATAACAGGCTCTGAGGAGTCACATGTAGTGGCTGAAGAGGTTATAACATAGAAAGACTGAGTAGGAGATAGCCATAGTCATAAAGCCAATAGACTGGCATAACTTTTATTTTCAATGATCTTCAAGTCTTTTCGAACATTTATTTATATTTAGAATAGAAAAAGATCATATTTTATATATGAACTTAGTTAATTTCAAACTAGGATGAAATTAATTTGATGATCAAAAAGGTAAACATATTATACAGCCTGATTTTATAAATTATACTTTTGGGACAAAATTCCTAAGTGGGATTTTGTAATACAGACCAAGCTTGAAGCTGTTGATTAAGTAGATCTTTCTATCTGGGGCTTCATAAGGCTCGGATATATAGTGTGTTTTACTATAATGAGGGAGTAAAAGAAAAATAATAACTGAAGATAATGTTAAAAACTGACAATGTCTCTATTCAACAATATGATGCAAGACAATCAGAAAAAGTAAAAAGACAAGCTAGAGTTTTGTAGAAGGTATTTATAATACACATATCCAAGAAAGGACTTATATCTTGAAAATATCAAAAGTTCCTATAAACAATAAGATTAAGGCAAACTATGAAATAAAGAAACAGGTTTAAAAATATGAATATGCACAAAAGAGCATACAAAATAGTCAATAAATGTATGAAAAAACATTCAATGGCATTAGTCATGAGGCAAATACAAATTAAAGTCACAATTTGAAACCTCTCAGACCCATCAAAATGGGTTGGCTAGAATCAAACTGCATTTTAGACCCTTGGATTAGAGTGTAAATTGGGACAGGCATTTCGGAAAACTGTTAGACAAAATCAACTAAGCTAAACACATTCCTACCCTGCTGCTGCTGCTGCTAAGTTGCTTCAGTCATGTCCAACTCTGTGCGACCCCATGGACTGCAGCCTACCAGGCTCCTCCATCCATGGGATTTTCCAGGCAAGAGTACTGGAGTGGGTTGACATTGCCTTCTCCGATTCCTACCCTATGAACTAGCAATTCCATTTCTAGATATACCTACAGAAATGAAGACATGTGTTCACCAAAAGTTATATATAAGAGTGTACTGCTGCTGATGCTGCTAAGTCGCTTCAGTCATGTCCGACTCTGTGCAACCCCATAGACGGCAGCATATCAGGCTCCCCTGTCCCTGGGATTCTCCAGGCAAGAACACTGGAGTGGGTTGCCATTTCCTCCTCCAATGCATGAAAGTGAAAGTGAAGTCGCTCAGTCGTGTCCGACTCTGTGCAACCCCATAGACGGCAGCCCACCAGGCTCCCCCGTCCCTGGGATTCTCCAGACAAGAGCGCTGGAGTGGGCTGCCATTTCCTTCTCCAATGCATGAAAGTGAAAAGTGAAAGTGAAGCCGCTCAGTTGTGTCTGACTCTTAGCGACCCCATGGACTGCAGCCTACCAGGCTCCTCCATCCATGGGATTTTCCAGGCAAGAGTACTGGAGTGGGTTGACATTGCCTTCTCCGATTCCTACCCTATGAACTAGCAATTCCATTTCTAGGTATACCTACAGAAATGAAGACATGTGTTCACCAAAAGTTATATATAAGAGTGTACAAAGCTGTATTATTCATAATAGCCGAAATCTAGAAACAACACAAATGTCCATCAGCAGAATAAATAAGTTGTGACATATTTATACAATAGAGTGGATATATAAGATGAGCAACGAGAATAAGTGAACCGCAGTTACACACATCATTGTTGTTACAAATATAATACTGAATGAAAATATCAGATACAAAAAAGTATATATTGTTTGATTCCATTTATTTAAAGTTAAAATATTGCCACATTAGGAAGTTAACACAGTGATTGCTCTTAGGAATTTGCTCAGTTACTATAAGGGGAACAGGGTGGCCTCAGGAGTACATTCTGATCTGGATGCAATGGATGGATAGATTTCCTTTGTGAAAATTCATCACGCTATACAGTTACAATTTATGCAAATTTCTGATCTATTTCAATTGTAAGTTTATAGCGAGAGTATAAAGGAATATGAATCACCAGATTCAATTATGAACATACAAGAGCCTAATATTGTCATCTCTAATTAAAATCTAAGTATGTCACCTAAATTTGTTAGTCACTTAAATTGGTCACAGTGACATAATCCATGTAACCACGTCAGTTTTGAATTATGTCCCCTTCTTAATAATATTGTGTGCAATTCTTAAAAGTCAGTCTTGTCAAAAATAATTCGTTTTCCTTTCTCAAAATCATGAGCACATTGTGGAGGCTTGTCTCCTTATTTTATGAAACAACTCTCTATTTGATGACATTTAAGAAAATATAGCTTTTTCATTCCAAAACAACACAAAACCTCCCCAGCTCTGTTTTCTTGAGACATTTGTCTCAAAACAACCTAAACAAATCTATTTGATACACAACTGCTTTGAAATGGCTCCTATTTCCTCTTCCTCACGGTTTTCTGTGGAGTGATTTCCAATGAGTTCATCTCAAATGAGACAGCAATGCTTTGATAAAGAGAAAAATATCCTCTAATGTGGTCGTAGATGCCCTAAAGGCCACATAAAGTCTTCTATACTTATAACTCTTTACAATAACATGATTCAAATTTTATATTCTGATTGGTCTTGAATATTTTAAAACAATAATAGTGTTCCTTTTAGTTCTACTTTGAGAAAAACCTTACAAAGGATAATCTAACAAGCAGTGTAGAAATATAGTAGATAATTTAATGATTGTTATGGCCTATTTTCATCTTTTTTCATCCCTTTACAATTCTTACAACAGAAATCTAGGAAGTTCAGTGACAGAGGATTTGCACCACAGAATCACGTCAAATAGAAACTTTATTCCAGTGTTCTTGGGACATATGTCCAGAAAGTCCCATGACCATACCTACAACATCAGACTTGCCTATTTGCTCTCCCATAGATCCCCTTCAAGAAGTCAACCGCTTGAGAGAACTTAAGAATAAGCATATTGGGATTTTCTATTTTTCTATAAAGCCATATATATTTTCCAGGTCTTCTTTCCCCAGTATCATAAACTGAATTCCTCTCAAACCTCCTCAGTTTATATTGAAGTTTCTTGTTTTAAGAACTTTCTAAAGTCAGAACACTCAGGACTCAGTGTGTCAGACCACAAGCAGATCATTTACCTTGTGTCCAGTCATCATTTCTAGTTTTTTTTTTTATGATACATCCAATCTCCTTCTCTAAAGGCATAACTTTAGAATGTCTTTATTTCTAACATTAGAGATGTCTTTATCTCTAATTAATGCAACTAACTTCAAATGCAACAATATGCAGAGATCTTTATTTCCAGAGTTCCCTTTTGTTGTTGTTCAGTCGCTAAGTCGTGTCTGACTCTTTGAGAGTGACCCCATGGTCTGCAGCATCCCGGGTTTCACTGTCTTTCACTATCTCCCGGAGTTTGCTCAAATTCATGTCCATTGAGTTGGTGATGCTATCTAACAGTCTCATCCTCTGCTCCCCTCTTCTTTTGCCTTCAATCTTTCCCAGCAGCAGAGTCTTTTCCAGTGAATTGGCTCTTCACATCAGGTGGCCAAAGTATCGGAGCTTCAGCTTTAGTATCAGTCTTTCCAGTGAATATTCAGGATTGATTTCCTTTAGGATTGACTGGTTTGATTTCTTTGCAGTCCAAGTGACTCTCAAGAGTTTTCTCTAGCACCACAGTTTGCAAATATCAATTCTTTGGTGTTAAGCCTCCTTTATGGTCCAATTCTCACATCTGTACATGACTACTGGAAAAACCATAGCTTTGACTTATACGGACCATTGTCAGCAAAGTGATGTCTCTGCTTTTTAACATGCTGCCTTGGTTTGTCATAGCTTTCCTTCCAAGGAGCAGTGTCTTTTAATTTGATGGCTGCAGTCACCATTCACAGTGATTTTGGAGCCCAAGAAAATATCTGTCACTGCTTCTACTTTTTCCCCTTCTACTTGCTATGAAGTGATAGGACCAGATGCCATGATCTTAGCTTTTGAATGTAGAATTTTAAGCCATCTTTTCCACTCTCCTCTTTCACCTTCATCAAAAGGCTTTTTAGTTCCCCTTCTCTTTCTTCCATCGGAGTGGTATCATCTGCATATCTGAGGCTGTTTATATGTGTCCCAGCAATCTTGATTCTAGCTTATGATTCATCTAGCCTGCATTTTGAATGATTTACTCTGCATGTAAGTTAAACAAGCAAGGTGATAATATACCACCTTGACATACTCCTTTCCCAATTTTGAACCAAAGTTCCATAGAGAATTCTGAATTTCTCTTAATTGTATCATAACATCAACTACAATCTTAGCATTAAGATAGTTTTGGTAGTTTAAGCCAATTAAAAAAAATTATATTTAACCTGTGTCTTAACTTTATGTTTGTACTTTCTCCTTGACTTATTGTAGTTTCTGAGAAGATAATGTTTTAGCTTTTCCTCATGATAAGTCATTAACCCCAGTAGAGTTTAAATGGGCAGGCTGGTTGCATCAAGCCTGGATAACCTTATAAGGGGGATGTTGGTACTGCTACTATCATTTCCAATTTTTCTCAGAAACCAGAAGTGTTTGTGAGAATCATTTTACCTGTATGTTACATTTATGCATTGTATGTGTACAGTGCAGAAATGTAGACTACACGAAGGGCAGAGATTCTGTTCATTTACCTGTCTGGGTTTTAGTATTTCTGATGCTTAAAATAGTGTTCAGCACATGGTAGCTGCTCAAAACATATTTTTTTAGTTCATAAATATTACTGTGTTATGATGTTTGTTCCTTTTGGGCAAAGAGAGTGTTTTATATTGTACTTTGCACAGCATATCATTTAAATGCATATTGCTTTTGGATAAAAATATATGACTGTCTAAACCAGGAACCACAAGCTTTTCATGAAGAGCCAGATAGTGAAGTGTTTTGGCTTGTGGGTCTTATGGTCTCTCTTCAATATACTCAATTCTGCTGCAGTTGTAGCTCAAAAGTAACCACAGATAACAGGTAAATCAATAAATCGGCAGCCAATTAACCATCACATGTTTTTACATGGGCCTTAACCAAACAAGGTTTTTAGATTTTTAAATGGTTTTTAAAAAGCAAAAGTCCCATGACACTTGAAAATTATGTAAAATTAAAATTTTATTTTAAATTCTTTATGACTATACAGTAGAATTGAGAAATAGATTTAAGGGACTGTATCTGACAGAGTGCTTGATGAAGTACGGATGGAGGTTCGTGACATTTTACAGCAGACAGGAATCAAGACCATCCTCAAGAAAAAGAATTACAAAAAAAGCAAAATGGCTGTCTGAGAAGGCCTTACAAATAGCTGAGAAAAGAAGGGAAGCAAAAAGCAAAGGGGAAAAGGAAAGATATACTCATTTGAATGCAGAGTTCCAAAGAATAGCAAGGAGAGGTAAGAAAGCCTTCCTCAGTGATCAGTGCATGAAAATAGAAGAAAACAATAGAATGGGAAAGACTAGAGATCTCTTCAAGAAAATTAGAGATACCAAGCGAACATTTTTTTTGCAAAAACAGCTCAATAAAGGACAGAAATGGTAGGGATCTAACAGAAGCAAAGATATTAAGAAGACGTGGCAAGAATACACAGAAGAACTGTACAAAAAAGATCTTCACGACCCAGATAATTACGATGGTGTGATCCCACACCTAGAGCCAGACATCCTGAAATGTGAAGTCAAGTGGGCCTTAGGAAGCATCACTACAAACAAAGCTAGTGGAGGTGATGGAATTCCAGTTGAGCTATTTCAAATCCTGGAAGATGATGCTATGAAAGTGCTGCACTCAATATGCCAGCAAATTTGGAAAACTCACCAGTGGCCACAGGACTGGAAAAGTTCAGCTTTTATTCCAATCCCAAAGAAAGGCAATGCCAAAGAATGCTCAAACTACTGCACAATTGCACTCATCTCACATGCTAGTAAAGTAATGCTCAAAATTTTCCAAGCCAGGCTTCAGCAATATGTGGACCATAAAATTCCAGATGTTCAAGCTGGTTTTAGAAAAGGCAGAGGAACCAGAGATCAAATTGCCAACATCCGCTGGATCATGGAAAAAGCAAGAGAGTTCCAGAAAAACATCTATTTCTGCTTTATTGACTATGCCAAAGCCTTTGACTGTGTGGATCACAATAAACTGTGGAAAATTCTGAAAGAGATGGGAAGACCAGACCACTTGACCTGCCTCTTGTGAAATCTGTATGCAGGTCAGGAAGCAACAGTTAGAACTGAACATGGAACAACAAACTGGTTCCAAATAGGAAAAGGAATACTTCAAGGCTGTATATTGTCACCTTGCTTATTTAACTTCTATGCAGAGGACATCATGAGAAACACTTGGCTGGAGAAGCACAAGCTGAAATCAAGATTGCTGGGAGAAATATCAATAACCTCAGATATGCAAATGACACCACCCTTATGGCAGAAAGTGAAGAGGAACTAAAAAGCCTCCTGATGAAAGTGAAAGAGGAGAGTGAAAAAGTTGGCTTAAAGTTCAACATTCAGAAAACGAAGATCATGGCATCCAGTCCCATCACTTCATGGCAAATAGATGGGGAAACAGTGGAAACAGTGGCTGACTTTATTTTTCTGGGCTCATAAATCACTGCAGATGGTGATTGCAGCCCTGAAATTAAAAGACACTTACTCCTTGGAAGGAAAGTTATGACCAACCTAGATAGCATATTAAAAAGCAGAGATATTACTTTGCCAACAAAGGTCCATCTAGTCCAGGCTGTGGTTTTTCCAGTAGTCACGTATGGATGTGAGAGTTGCACTATAAAGAAAACTGAGTGCTAAAGAATTAATGCTTTTGAACTGTGATATTGGAGAAGACTCTTGAGAGTCCCTTGGACTGCAAGGAGATCCAACCAGACCAATCCTCAAGGAGCTCAGTCCTGGGTGTTCATTTGTAGGAGGGATTTTGAAACTGAAACTCCAATACTTTGGCCACCTGATGCGAAGAGCTGACTCATTTGAAAACACCCTGATGCTGGGAAAGATTAAGGGCAGGAGGAGAAGGAGATGATAGAGGATGAGATGGTTGGATGGAATTGCCGACTCAATAGAAATTGGTTTTTCTGGACTCTGGGAGTTGGTGATGGACATAGAGGTCTGGCGTGCTGTGATTCATGGGGTCACAAAGAGTTGGACATGACTGAGCGACTGAACTGAACTGAAAATTTTACTGGAACATAGACATACTCATTGATTTTTATGTTGTCTATTAAAGCATTTGGGTTCTACTGGCAGAGTTGAGTAGTTGCAACTTTTAAGTAAATTGTAGTGCACAACTTTTGAAAAGCCTAGAAATGATGGGAAATTTGTCCTCATATTCTCTGATTATAGCAATCTCCATATCTTGAAATGTGTAAGAAGTTGAAAACTTTTGATTTGGGTAGTTGAGGTTCCTATAATTAAACTTAGTATTGACACAAGAAAAAGAATAAGATGTTTTATTCCACACCTGCTGTTGAGAATATGTAAATATAGTACCACATTCTCAAGTTGCTGATAATTATTGATTCAAGAATCAAATGCATAAATGATGTTCCCAGGTGATGTTCAAGGATCTCATAAATCAATAGGGCTAGGCTTCTCATCTCTCTATTAACTTTACAACAACAATTCTTTAAAACAGAAATTGAAATTATTCATTTTTATCTTCCTAAACAGTTGAAAGTGCTAAGAAAAATATCTAGAATATCTATCTTGTCTCTGTTTGTGTTCTTGATAATTTATTAACACATGTATCAAGTATTGGCTATAGGTTACCATCTTCTATAAACTGTAAACATCAAATAAGCTTACCAAGTCCACTGGAAAAAAGTAGACTAATGTATGTTTCTCAACAATTATAAAATACCATTAGAATTAGATGAAATATTTCCAAGAAATACAAAAAGTGAGCTTTTTCCCATTAGACTACAAGCTTCACAAGAATAGGCACTATAAAATTGAATTAAAAAATTAATGAATAATGCTCATGAAGCCATTCATTCATTCATTTATTCATTCAAGCATTTGATCAACAAATATACTCTGATGGCTATTTTGCACCAAGTGCTGTGGGCACACAAAGATAAATGAGAAACTGTCTCTGCCCCTCAGAAACATTTCAACTGGATAGATATAATTAATAAAAGTGAATCTAATGAAAGGTTTTAATATTAACTTAAAATAGAACGCATTTGAAGACAATGACTTTTTAAGTACCTAATAAGTAATACAGAAAGTAAAGGCTGGGAAATTTGTGTGGAGGAAAGGATCTCTGAAATCTCACGTGGTGAAGTCTTCCTCATAGAGAAGAGGCTTACAAAGGAATTTCAAGGGGAGATAAACCCCCAGGAAATATTAAATGCATAAATAAATAACTCTTAGGAATTTACAGAGCTGTAAGAAAGGACACAGTAAAATTGCCAGCTTTCTGGACCCTGTCCCTAGATCCAACCAGGAAGTTCAAGGTAAACAAATATCCACCTGGTGGCAGAAGTCATCAGTCCTGTCCTCTGTCCACCTGTCTCCCACTGCTGACTGAGCCTTGAGTATACAGATCACAGGTTAACCTGAACACAGCAGGGTCCTGAACAGAGGCAGGGAAAAGGAACATAAGACATTCTCTGAAAGCTCAGAGCCTTTAACAAGTAGGAAGATAACTGTTCACAGTAACCCTCAATGGTTTCTGACAAAAGGTAGGAGTCAGTTATAACTTTCTACCAAAACAGTGACTAGAAGGATTCTTGGTGTTGTCCTGGAACTGCCATACCTTTTCTAACAATGGCTAATTCCCATTACCCTGGTTTACTGCCCCTGCAATTTTAAAAGGCTGCTATAGTTGTACCATATGAGGTTAACTATTTAATAACAGCTAATTTTTCCCATGTTGCTTAGAGAAGATAAAAAGAAGCATATAATATCCAGCTTTTTTTATAAAAGTGATTTTAAACAAAGTATTTTCAAATATTTCATATTTGAATGTTCATATAACAAGAGGAATTACTATTAATATTTGCTAATGCATTTGTATACAAGTGATTTTTTTAAAGGTAAATAATGGAAATGTGTTTCCTAACATGGTAAATGAACACCTATAGTTTTTATGATTCCATTTCTTTTATAGGATATAATAGTCAGCAATGTAAAAACTCGTTTTGGTTACCATTTGACATATTTACCAAATGTCAGCCATGTGCTAAGCGTGGACTCTACAGTGTTGTATAATTTAGATTCCCATCTTCGAGGATCAGAAAGTACAAAATATATGGGAAGGATAAAACAGTCTTTTGTCCTCTCTGATTGGATTGTCTTTTTTTTGTAAATGCTTGTCTCTGTTTGTGTTCTTGATAATTTATTAACACATGTAACAATTTGAGTTACCTCTTGGCATATTTACCAAATACCTTGTGCTTCCATGGAAGTATTCAATAATAGATAATATAGATTCTCATCTGCAAGGAGCTAAAAATCTAATATAGGTAATAATATGCATTCAGATACCTATGTTACTAAGCAGAATGGGAATCCTTACCGAAGGGGGGGGGGAACTGTGATCACTAAAAGTAAAATCCAGTTCTGTTACTATTGCACTGACCTCTGCTCGTCTCTCCAGCCTCAGTTCATGCACTTGTGCTCATCAGAGTTCACTAAGTTCTTTTGATGCTGAGAGTCAGAACTGACACATTGTCATTTCTCTCAGGTCATTGACTAAAGCAAGTCTCATAGCTGAACCAAAGTCATGAGGGACAGAAGTACACACTACCCACAGTGGGAGGCTCTGAAAAGTACATGGCAAAGGGTATAGGTACAAGGAGGGTAAAGAACTGGCCAGTAATACAATCATCACACCAGACTATGTGTAAATTTATATGATTGTGTGTCCTTATTCCGATGCTTTTCTGTACTTTGCCACACTGATTTCAAAATAGCTTTTATCCTCACATTACTTCTGAATAACTGTTGATCACACAGCACATTGGTCATGTGGTTGACCACAGTTCCAGACAGTGCTGCGCATTTTGCCAGGAAAAAGTATATTATGATTTCACAGGTATGATAATGATTTTGGACCTATGTCTCCTATATTTGACTAGAGGTACCTGGAAGCATGTCTTCCAAGAAGCATTCATTTGTGATGACCTGAAGAGCCTCACCTAAACCTCTGCACATAGTGAGCACTCTATAAATGCTATCTCTTAACTGACTGCTTTAACCCATTTCAGAAGATAGGTGACCAGTATATTTCCATGTGACCAGTATGTTTCCATGTGACCAGTATGTTTCCATGATTCTGCTCGTATGAAAGCACTAATATTCAAAACCTGACTAAGCTGCTCACCTGCCTCAACTAGGCTGATTGAGGTTGTAGGGCCAGTCCAATTCAGACATAGTAAGATTTGAGACCTACCTTCCTAGCAAGTCCAGGCCATGTTGATTACTACTGGTACCCAAACCACTCTGAAATGATAAGGGGCTAAAGGATTCATTAGTATCCTTTTCTGAATAAAATACTCATCTAAGAGTCTTGTAACAACTGTATTTTTAAAAAGTAGTAAGAATTGATCTCAACATGTAAATTATTATAGATTTATTTTCATATATCAGAGACCAGCTATATTTTTGTATGATCAAAATAAATATAAATTATATTTTAGAAACAGATTTCTAATACAAATAGAGTCATATTCACCAAATAGCAACCACTTTATTGCTTAATCACAGTTCTGGTTGTTGGCAATTAGTCCAGAATTACACCAGGACAAGTAATGCATATGAGAATTTACTGATAATTCAGTATTTCTCAATCAGTCAGTTAGTCAGTTCAGTCGCTCAGTCATGTCCAACTTTTTGTAACTCCATGAATCACAGCACACCAGGCCTCCTTGTCCATCACCAACCCCTGGAGTTCATCCATACTCATGTCCATCGAGTCGGTGATGCCTTCCAGCCATCTCATCTTATGTCGTCCCCTTTTCCTCCTGCTCCCAATCCCTCCCAATATTAGTCTTTTCCAATGAGTCAACTCTTCACATGAGGTAGCCAATGTATTGGAATTTCAGCTTCAGCATCAGTCCTTCCAATGAACACCCAGGACTGATCTCCTTGAGGATGGACTGGTTCGATCTCCTTGCAGTCCAAGGGACTTTCAAGAGTCTTCTCCAACACCACAGTTCAAGAGCATCAATTCTTCAGCGCTCAGCCTTCTTCACAGTCCAACTCTCACATCCATACATGACCACTGGAAAAACCACAGCCTTGACTAAAGGGACCTTTGTTGGCAAAGTAATATCTTTGCTTTTCAATATGCTATCTAGGTTGGTCATAATTTTCTTTCCAAGGAGTATAAGCATTTTTTAATTTCATGGCTGCAATCACAATCTGCAGTGATTTTTAGCAGTTGTGTTTATCAGCTAACAAAATGTATTAATTTACTTGTAGAATAAGGTGCAATATATTTTGGCACTCAGTCACTCAAAAATATTGAGTGCCAGCTGGGATATGACACGGTGGTGGGTGTGTAGGGGAAACAGTGGTAGACGACACATGACACCAGTTCCCAATCAGCTAACAAACCAGGGAACAGAACAATGCAGGAAGCACTCAGTTTCCTAAAAAATGAACAGAGGTGCTAAGGAAATCTATACATGGAGAAGTAAGAACCTCTCAGTCAGCATCCTATTTAGGACCTTTAGTGAAGCATGGTAAGGTAAGCATATGGCATCTGTGTTGAGTGGAGTGTTGAGTGGATTTTAAAATTTATTGAGAGAAAAGGTAACATAATGAAATTCCATTCAAGTCCTCGAAACCCAACCAATAAATTATAGTCATACTTTACACTTCTGCTCCTTCCTCCAAAGTTACTTTTCCTACCACTTTTTCTCAAGTTTTTGCTTCTGTAAAATGAGCTGATCTTCTAATATACCATGCCCGCCTCAAAATCAATTACAGCCCTGTATAGTGCTTGAAAGACATGATTAATTGAAGTGATTTGGAGAAGAATAAAAGCAGTGATAGAAAATGGAATCAGGAGTAAAGTTTCCAGAAAATGGAAATTGGGGATTTGTTCACTGAAAAAAGTCTGTAGGGGAACTTTACTTTTAGTGTGAATTTGAGGCTATGAATAGTGAACATCTAGCTATTTGCTGGTTAGGGCAGGACAAAAGAAACATAGTCTAGCTAGACACATAAGTTAGCACCTATCCACATGTGTTCCTGCCTCTACAGCCTACTCTTCCTGTGTGCATACCCAAAACAGCCCAGGTTTCCATGCATCGTCACTAGCCAGGGACACCTGTCCATATTCTGCATCAGCATATTCAGGTTCCAGCCATAATAGCATCCAGGGGACAAGATGCCTCTCAAGAGTACCTGGCCCCATTTCACTTGTGACAGTCTCTACAAGATGTCTAGGCTCCATTGACAATTAGACTTATGACCTTGGATTGAAACTAATTCATCACAGTACCTAATCCAGGGCCATGTTTTGTCTGTTGCTCCAACAGTACAAAATACTGTTGTGCCTATGTACTTTTTCAACATAAAACCCCTTTACAAACCCTTTAGTTTATTGCCCTAAAAGTAGTTCTTCATCCTCCTTTTCCTTGGGATAAAAAAAGCAATTATATCTGTTTAGTGAGTTTATTAATATGCAAAGTAATTTTTCTGCACTGCAAAGGGTGCTAGGATTCATTACATTTGAAGTATCATTATAATCTGATAGAAATGCTTCACAATAGGGAAATATTCTAGGAGTTGGGATATAAGTACCGATGTACTTTTCAAAGAAGCACTTCTAAATACCTCTGCATAAGATCCAGTAATTCTTGGTACAAAATGTAATAACAAATCTAAGAACACCTGTTATTTTTTTCATTTGTACACCACTAAGCTCATCAGCTTATAAACTGTATTTATGCATTCTCAAATCTATCCAAACAGTGTACATAGATTGATCTTACAGTATTACTATTGAAACTCTCAACAAACATAATTTGTTAGGTAGTTGGTTTGATGGAGAAGGCAATGGCAACCCACTCCAGTACTCTTGCCTGAAAAATCCCATGGATGGAGGAGCCTGGTAGGCTGCAGTCCATGGGGTCACTAAGAGTCAGACATGACTGAGTGACTTCACTTTGACTTTTCACTTTCACACATTGGAGAAGGAAATGACAACCCACTCCAGTGTTCTTGCCTGGAGAATCCCAAGGATGATGGAGCCTGGTGGGCTGCGTCCATGGGGTCGCACAGTCAGACACGACTGAAGCGACTTTACAGCAGCAGCAGCAATAGCTGGTTTGGAACCACGGATTGGCAGCTTTTGGGAATAGAAGTAGATGAAAGAACCAGGTCCATCAGATCATGCAGGTCCTGTGAGAAAGTATCTCTAGATAAAAGTTTATTGCCAATAGTGAGAATTCTTAAGAAGCCTCTGAAAGGCAATGTTGCTTCAGGAAGCGTGTGTTCATTATATATTGTCTTTCCTGACTTAAAAAAAAATAATCACAATTCTCTTTCTCAGTGCCTGACTTGGAGAGCACTCCTTGCCTGAAATTTACCATGAGCACTAAGGATAACTCAAACAAACCTAGGCATATCTAACACAAACACAAATTCAGGCAGTTGATTTCCTTGGGATGGTTAATAACTGATAAATATAGTATGTATGTATACAGTATGGGCCTACTCAGTTGTGTCCAACTCTTTGCGACCCCATGGACTGCAGCCTGCCCACCAGGCTCCTCTCTCCATAGAATTTCTCAGGCAAGAATACTGGAGTAGGTTGCCATTTCCTACTCCAGGGGTTCTTCCTGACTCAGAGATTGAATCCTGTGTCTCCTGCACTGACAGGTGGATACTTTACCACTGTGCCGTCTGGGAAGCCTAATGATAAATGGTAGTCAGCTAATGGTTAATGATACCTTTTTCTTTCCAAAGAGTTCATGTTCAATCTGACTTTTCCTTCTCCCCAATTTTCCCAACATTACTTTGCTAAAAATGCTCCATCTAGTCAAGGCTATGGTTTTTCCAGTGGTCATGTACGGATGTGAGAGTTGGACTATAAAGAAAGCTGAGCACAGAAGAATTGGTGCTTTTGAACTGTGGTGTTGGAGAAGACTCTTGAGAGTCCCTTGGACTGCAAGGAGATCCAACCAGTCTATCTTAAAGGAGATCAGACCTGGGTATTCATTGGTAGGACTGATATTGAAGCTGAAACTCCAATACTTTGGTGACCTGATGCAAAGAGCTGACTCATTTGAAAAGACCCTGATGCTGGGAAAGATTGAGGGCAGGAGGAGAAGGGGATGACAGAGGATGAGATGGTTGACATGGCATTACCAACTCAATGGACGTGGGTTTGAGTGGACTCTGGGAGTTGATGATGGACAGGGAGGCCTGGCGTGCTGCAGTTCATGGGGTCTCAAAGAGTCAGACATGACTGACTAACTGAACTGAACTGAACTGAATTTTCCCAAAAAGAGAATATAAAATATATAGATGAGCAAAACCATTCCCAAAAGCAAAGTGAACAGTTTGTAAACATTCTCAAGAAATTTAGCACAGAATCACTTTAATTTCTTGACTCACTGATATATTAGCTTTTTAAAAAATTAACATGAATTATGTGACCACTGTTTTATATGATGAGACTTCATCAGTTTTATCATCAACTTTTGGACAACAGTTTTATTAAGATATAACTCATGGCATACAATTCACCTATTAAAAGTGGACAATTTTATGTTTTTAGTACAGTTAGTCCTTGAACAAAGTAGGGATTAGGGTGGCAAATCCCCACCCAACTAAAAATTTAAGTATGAATTTATTATTGGTCCTTTTAATCCCTGGCTCTGCATCCACAGAGTCAACCAACCAAGNGATGCAAAGAGCTGACTCATTTGAAAAGACCCTGATGCTGGGAAAGATTGAGGGCAGGAGGAGAAGGGGATGACAGAGGATGAGATGGTTGACATGGCATTACCAACTCAATGGACGTGGGTTTGAGTGGACTCTGGGAGTTGATGATGGACAGGGAGGCCTGGCGTGCTGCAGTTCATGGGGTCTCAAAGAGTCAGACATGACTGACTAACTGAACTGAACTGAACTGAATTTTCCCAAAAAGAGAATATAAAATATATAGATGAGCAAAACCATTCCCAAAAGCAAAGTGAACAGTTTGTAAACATTCTCAAGAAATTTAGCACAGAATCACTTTAATTTCTTGACTCACTGATATATTAGCTTTTTAAAAAATTAACATGAATTATGTGACCACTGTTTTATATGATGAGACTTCATCAGTTTTATCATCAACTTTTGGACAACAGTTTTATTAAGATATAACTCATGGCATACAATTCACCTATTAAAAGTGGACAATTTTATGTTTTTAGTACAGTTAGTCCTTGAACAAAGTAGGGATTAGGGTGGCAAATCCCCACCCAACTAAAAATTTAAGTATGAATTTATTATTGGTCCTTTTAATCCCTGGCTCTGCATCCACAGAGTCAACCAACCACATGTCATAGAGTACTGATTGAAAAAAAATCTGTATATAAGCTAAGCCATGCAATTCAAACCCACATTATGCAAGAGCCAACTGAATATGTATCCATAGTTGTGCACCCATCACCACAATCAATTTTAGAACACCTTTAGCACTCATAAAAGTAACCCTGTACCTCTAGCTATCACCCCCCATACACATACCTCCCATCCTTCTCAGCCCTAAGTAAACACTGTTCTTTCTGTCTCTATATACTTGCCTGAAAAGTGAAAGAAAAACTCTCTCAGTTATGTACGACTCTTTGCAACCCCATGGACTATTTCTTCCCTGGAATTCTCCAGGCCAGAACACTGGAGTGGGTAGACTTTCCCTTCCGCCGGAGATCTTCTCACCCCAGGGATAGAATCCAGGTCTCTCACATTGCAGGCGGATTATTTGACCAGCCATTGAAACAAGACTTATTTCTAACTTATTGTCTCATTACTGATTCAACAACCTCAATATGACTTCAATTTTTAAAAAGATATTTCACGAAAAATATTTTTTACTAAAACATATTTTCAGTGGCTTCTATTTGCCTATGAAGTTGTTTTGGAATATAGAGACCTGCCATGATTATTTCCAGTAACAACAAACGTTTAAGCTTGCAGAGAAGACAATCTCTCTGTCTGCCATGCTCACTGGGTGCCAGAAGCCATATTTCTTTATTACACAGAGAAGATTTTGGGCAGTGTGGGGCACAATGATTGGTGTCCACTTTGAAAATTTCTTAAAAGCAACTGATAAAACATGTCTCACTTGGACTATTACTATAGACTCCTAATTCATCTCTCTAGCTTCCCACATTGCCTCATCTCAATCTACTCTCTCCCACAAAGAGCCTGAGTGATATATTTAAAACCTGTCACTCCTCTGGTCAAAGTACTATCCTGTCTCACTAAAAATAAAATCCAAAGTTCCCTATATAATATTTTCCCTAGTTCTATAACCTTATCTCTTGCAATCACTCTCTCACTGGACTCTCCTAATGTACTCCAGCCATTCTGACTTACGGCTGTTTTTAAAAACACCAAGTATGTGTCTACCTTGGGCATTAGGGGTAACTGGTCCCTCTGTTTAATACAATTTTCCCTCAAATATTTTGATGGCCCATATTGTTACTTTATTCAAATCTCTGATCAAAAATCTCCAAATTTCTGATCATACATAAAATATCACCCTTCCTTTCCATTCACTCTCTGTTCCCTTATTCTATCTTCTTAACACTTGTCACCATCATCTGACCTTTGTTCTCCCTTTCCCTGCCCACATGTAAGTTCCCTGATAGCAAGAAACTTGTTTGTTCACTGCTGAATCCCTAGTGCTTAAGTTGTACTGGAATAATGGTAGGTAATTAACAAATGTCTGTTGAATGAAAGGATGAATGAATGAAAGGATGATTAATTGGACAAATGGGTGGATGAATGAAAGGGAAGAAATATTGATCCTCTTCCCTTCAGATAAAATACCTCCAAAACAGAAGACTAGAATTTCTATAGGCTCTTTTATTTTTTCTTAGTTCAATTCAAAATGATTAACTGTTTTTAGGGCTTCAAATTAGCTTTCAGCCCTAAAATTATTTCTGATATGGTGTAATATGAGTTGTTAGGTAAAAAAGAATGCCTGATTTGATTTCAACCTGAAGAAAACTTTGAAAGATTTAAAAGACAAGAGAGGTTTCTAATCCAGACAAGCTAACTGCAAGCCTGGTTTTAGAGCTGACATTTTATAGTCACTGCATGAAATATTAGAAGCAAAGAGGAAGCTTGACCACCAATGTTCTTTATCAGGGTCTTGGGTAGACATTTTTCATTTCTTCTTCTTCCATTATTGCATGTTTCACTAAAAAAATTGGAAGATTATAACCACTTTTCACTTTATTCAAACTGATTTTTTGTGTACTTTTTGTGTGCTTTAACATTAAATTCATGCTGCTGCTGCTGCTAAGTTGCCGCAGTAGTGTCCAACTCTGTGAGACCCCATAGATGGCAGCCCACCAAGCTCCTCTGTCCACGGGATTCTCTAGGCAAGAATACTGGAGTGGGTTTCCATTTCCTTCTCCATTCATGATTTATAGATGCATCATATTTCCAGATGCATTTTATTTTCTTTGAAATCAGTATCCGTGGGTTTTGAGTGCATCTAAATGATGCCAGGTAGCATTAATGGTGAAGAACCCATCTTCCAAGGCAGGAGATGTAAGACATGTGGATTCAGTCCCTGGGTCAGGGAGATCCCTGGAGAAGGAAATGGCAACTCAGTCCAGTATTCTTGCCTGGGAAATTCAGTGGACAGAGGAACCTGGCAGGCTACAGTTGATAGAGCGGCAAAGAGGCAGACATAACTGAAGTGACTTATGCCAACAATCCAGGGAATATGTACCTATTGCCTGATAACAACAACAAAAAAAAAGTGATTTTATTTTTATTCTTATATGAAGACTCACAGCTATAAGAAAGGTACAAAATATATAATTCATCAAAGTTTATTAAAATGTGTGAATTATACACTTTCTGTGTTACTGAGTTAAAATTTGAATGTTTATAAGCAATTCTATGCTATAAACTTTGGCATATCTGGATAATCTTAAAGTTTTAAAGTGAAAATGCAGTGTGTCTATTTTAACTGCAAACTTTTCAATTCTATTGAAAAAAAAATCTAAAACATGAAATTTCATTTTAAATATCAACAGGAAAAAAAGGCACCCAGCTGAGACCCAAGATCAAAGAGCAGTGAGCTGCAGAAGAAGTTATTAAGGCAAAACCCAGGAGAAGGAGCAGGTTAGGAAAGGAGCTGAGGGCCAAATGAGACCAAAGAGTCAAAAACAGAGAAGAAAATATCTTTGTATCAGGCATGCATCCATGCATGCCAAGTTGTTTCAGTCTGACTCTGTTCAACCCTATGGACCGTAGCCCTCCAGGCTCCTCTGTTCATGACATTCTCCACGCAGAAATAATGGAGTGGGTTGCCAGGCCCTCCTCCAGAGGATCTTCCCAACCCAGGGATCAAAACCATCTCTTACATCTAATTTGCATTGGTAAGCAGGTTCTTTACCACTAGGGCCACCTGGGGAGACCTTGAATAAGGCATCAGAAGCTCCAATGGCTAAAGACTGATAGAAAAATGTCATTGTTCAGAAATGAGTCGCCCAAGTGGAAGAGAAGGCCACTGTCTCCCTTTGATACTGCAGTACTGATCATAAACAGTGGCCCTGAAGTGGCCGGAGAGGTGAGATTTGGCACTTGTGTCACGCTTACCTGTGCCTTTGCTTTACCTGCCCTTCCAGGCAATTAGCATTCCCTGAAGAGAGACCAAAACCAGGGCTGGCAAAGAGCCTTGAACCTTGTAGGCATGCAACACATTTTGTGGAATAGTAAGTATAAATTATTCTCCCAGTGAATCCTTTATAAATAAGCAAGGGTAACCCTGTGGATCTTTTCACTTGAGAACAAAGTCAGTTCAGTTCAGTCGCTCAGTCGTGTCCAACTCTTTGCGACCCCATGGACTGCAGCATGCCAGGTCTCCCTGTCCATCACCAACTCCCAGAGTTTATTCAAACTCATGTCCATCGAGTCAATGATGCCATCCAACCATCTCATCCTCTGTAAGTCTCTTAAATATTTCTCTTATAGAATCACTTTGAGCTGAAAGAAAAGACAAAGTTTCCATGGGAAGAATATTTTGGGAAAGTTTTAAGCACTGCAAAACAGTGTGTGTGTGTGTGTGTGTGTTTTAAATAGAAAGGCCTTTTCAACCACACCATAGTATGTCATCCCTATCAAGATGTTACAATTGAGGCCATTTGTCTGGCTAAAGGATAATGAAGTATGGATAGGTCAGGGAATGGCCAGAGAGCTCCCAGAGTGAGAGCAAAATGGTATGCACAGCACAGTGGACCTAACAGGTGGAGAAAACCTCCCATGAATGGCTTTCTAGACAGATTATCTGAGAGGCCACAGGCTCTGCATGATTTGGCTCAAGTCACTAACAAAAAGAAGTTTTACTCAGCCCATCTTTCATTGAAAAGGATTTCATTGTAGAGCCAGACATCCTGGAATGTGAAGTCAAGTGGTCCTTAGAAATCATCACTACGAACAAAGCTAGGGCAGGTGATGGAATTCCAGTTGAACTATTTCAATTCCTGGAAGATGATGCTGTGAAAGTACTGCACTCAATACGCCAGCAAATTTGGAAAACTCAGCAGTGGCCAGAGGACTAGAAAAGATATATTTTCATTCCAATCCCAAAGAAAGGCAATGCCAAAGAATGCTCAAACTACCGCACAATTGCACTCATCTCACATGCTAGTAAAGGAATGCTCAAAATTCTCCAAGCCAGGCTTCAGCAATACGTGGACCATGAACTTCCAGATGTTCAAGCTGGTTTTAGAAAAGGCAGAGGAACCAGAGATCAAATGGCCAACATCCACTGGATCATCAAAAGAGCAAGAGGGTTCCAGAAAAATATCTATTTCTGCTTTATTTACTATGCCAAAACCTTTGACCATGTAGATGTGTATAAGAGACAGCTGTGAGACCCCATAGATGGNCCAGATGTTCAAGCTGGTTTTAGAAAAGGCAGAGGAACCAGAGATCAAATGGCCAACATCCACTGGATCATCAAAAGAGCAAGAGGGTTCCAGAAAAATATCTATTTCTGCTTTATTTACTATGCCAAAACCTTTGACCATGTGAATCACTATAAACTGGAAAATTCTGAAAGAGATGAGAAACCTGTATGCAGGTCAGGAGGCAAGAGAACTGGGCATGGAACAAAAGACTGGTTCCAAATAGGAAAAGGAGTACGTCAGGGCTGTATATTGTCACCCTGCTATTTAACTTATATGCAGAGTACATCATGAGAAACGCTGAGCTGGAGGAAGCACAAGCTGGAATCAAGATTGCTGGGAGAAATATAAATAACCTCAGATATGCAGATGACACCACCCTTATGGCAGAAAGTGAAGAGGAACTAAAAAGCCTCTTGATGAAAGTGAAAGAGGAGAGTGAAAAAGTTGGCTTAAAGCTCAACATTCAGAAAATGAAGATCATGGCATCTGGTCCCATCATTTCATGGCAGTTAGATAGAGAAACAGTGGAAACAGTGTCAGACTTTATTTTAGGGGGCTCCAAAATCACTGCAGATGGTGATTGTAGCCATGAAATTAAAAGATGCTTACTCCTTGGAAGAAAAGTTATGACCAACCTAGATACCATATTCAAAAGCAGAGACATTACTTTGCCAACAAAGGTCCATCTAATCAAGGCTATGGTTTTTCCAGTGGTCATGTATGGATGTGAGAGTTGGACTATGAAGAAGGCTGAGCGCCGAAGAATTGATGCTTTTGAACTGTGGAGCTGGAGAAGACTCCTGAGAGTCCCTTGGACTGCAAGGAGATTCAGCCAGTCCATTCTGAATGAGATAGCCCTGGGGTTTCTTTGGAAGGACTGATGCTAAAGCTGAAACTTCAGTACTTTGGTCACCTCATGCGAAGAGTGGACTCATTGGAAAAGACTCTGATGCTGGGAGGGATTGGGGGCAGGAGGAGAAGGGGACGACAGAGGATGAGATGGCTGGATGGCATCACTGACTCGATGAGCGTGAGTCTGAGTGAACTCTGGGAGTTGGTGATGGACAGGGAGGCCTGGAGTGCTGCGATTCATGGGATCGCAAAGAGTCGGACACGACTGAATGACTGAACTGAACTGAACTGAACTGAAGGATAAGGATGCAATCCATGGAGCATTTGAATTGAAAATGAAATGCAATTTAGACTTTGCATATCTTCAAGTTCTTTTTTGGTCTTAAATTTAACTTAATAAAAGCTGCTGTGGTACATAGTTATGTATATTCCTGACTTGGAAAATAATTCATTTAAAGATTGGGTGGTAGTTTTTTGCTTCTTCAGGCATAGATTGTTCAGTGAATCTAAGTTCATTGGAAATAGCATGGCTACGCTTGACAGTATCAACAATTCTAGTCCAAGTGGTTTGTGAAAAACATTCTAAAACTACCCAGATGTTACCTCTGAATCACAGAACCAAAAAATTTTGTGTTGATCATACCAAGGTTTTTCCTTACTTCATACTGATTTGTAAACAGAAGTCTTAAAAGGCTTTATTGCGTGTATGTGACAAGATTTTTAAGTATCCTTTTTTTCTTAGGAAAACTCTGAAGGTCGTTTTGTTTGCTCATTTTTAATGGCAAATCTTACTCTAAAATTTTTTAACTTTTATGTTTTGGGCTTATATCTCTGAGGGGTAGCAAGTAAAATGGTAAAGATCAAAGATCTTAAAAATTACACAAACTGTGTTAAAACAAATCTCCAATGCTTATGTGGATCAGTCTTCCCTATCTAGGAAATGGGAAAAATATAAACTATTGGGAAGATTAAATAATTTTATATATGTGACATTTTTAGAACAATATTTATACATACTAGGTATTATTTTCTTCTAAGTCCCAGAGATACGCAACTATGCAAATTATTCCTTCTCCTTTAGCTGTGTATTTCACTGACAGCTCACTGACAATATGGCCTCAGCATTTGAAATTATTAAAGCTTACATTGAGTGCCTTACTCTGACAGCTGTTTTATGGATAAAGGCAAGTCTTAGTTCTATGAAGCTTTGGTTTGAACACTGTTACTGCACATATGTTATTTAGGATGGGACTGAACACAGACTGACTTTACAGCAGGTGTGAAAACCTTCAGCCTGCAAGTTAATTATGCACCTAGTAAAATGTCATCTAGCCAAAAGGGCAAGCACCAAAAGCTGGTGTTGCCATTCATATCTTAAGCTGTGAATATACAACAGGGCACTTGCAGTCTTTCAGAGCATTAGCCTATAAACACATATGCTGTGGCTAACCCCTCTCTACTCATAATAATATTTCTCCATGTCCCTTTGACCTTTCAGTAAGTGTCTATGTGTGTCTCTAAATCATTGGTTTATATGAGGTGTGTGTGTTGCTCAGTTGTGTCTGACTCTTTGTGACCCCATGGACTATACAGTCCATGGAATTCTCTAGGCCAGAATACTGGAGTGGGTCACCTTTCCCTTCTCCAGGGGATCTCCCCAACCAGGGATCAAACCCAGATCTCCTGCATTGCAGTGGATTCTTTATCAGCTGAGCCACAAGAAAGCCCATTTTCAGTGCATCTGTGTGTTATGTATGGCTGTATAATTCCCTTTAAGCACATCTCTTGCTATTATTTATCCTACTGTTTTTGTTGGCCATTCTCTTTGTATGGCTCACACCACATCTAAGTGCAAAACACTTTCTTTAATCTCTTTACATCATTGAATGTCTATCACTTAAAATTCTAGAGTGTTGGAGTTAGAATGGAGTATTAATTTATTTTACAGTTGACACAATTCATTAATATAGAACCAGAGTTTGTCTTTGTTTGCTTACTAAATTACTCAACAAACATTTAACTATCTACTGTATTCCAGGAACTGGCGTTTGTTTTTATTATTCTCATTTTTAAAGGATGAATGGAATACTATGCATTTCTACTGAGTGAATCATAGCTAGTAATTTAAATGTCTTTAAACCTATTGAACCAGTCTGTTGTTCCATGTCCAGTTCTAACTGTTGCTTCCTGACCTGCATACAGATTTCTCAAGAGGCAGGTCAGGTGGTCTCGTATTCCCATCTCTTGAAGAATTTTCCACAGTTTGTAGTGATACACATGATCAAAGGCTTTGGCATAGTCAATAAAGCTGAAATAGATGTTTTTCTGGAACTCTCTTGCTTTTTCGATGATCCAGCAGATGTGGGCAATTTGATCTCTGGTTCCTCTGCCTTTTCTAAAACTAGCTTGAACATCAGGAAGTTCACGGTTCATGTATTGCTGAAGCCTGACTTGGAGAATTTTGAGCATTCCTTAACTCGCATGTGAGATGAGTGCAATTGTGCGATAGTTTGAGCATTCTTTGGCATTGCCTTTCTTTGGGATTGGAATAAAAACTGACCTTTTCCAGTCCTGTGGCCACTGCTGAGTTTCCCAAATTTGCTGGCTTGGCACCCCACTCCAGTACTCTTGCCTGGAAAATCCCATGGATGGATGATCCTGGTAGGCTGCAGTCCATGGGGTCGCTAAGAGTCGGACACAACTGAGTGACTAGACTTTCACGTTTCACTTTCATGCATTGGAGAAGGAAATGGCAACCCACTCCAGTGTTCTTGCCTGAAGAACCCCAGGGATGGTGGAGCCGGGTGGGCTGCCATCTATGGTGTCGCACAGAGTCGGACATGACTGAAGTGACTTAGCAGTAGCAGTAGCAGTAGCTGGCATATTGAGTGCAGCACTTTCACAGCATCATCTTTCAGGATTTGAAACAGCTCAACTGGAATTCCATCACCTCCCCTAGCTTTGTTCGTAGTGATGCTTTCTAAAGCCCACTTGACTTCACATTCCAGGATGTCTGGCTCTAGATGAGTGATCACACCATCGTGATTATCTGGGTAGTGAAGATCTTTTTTGTACAGTTCTTCTGTGTATTCTTGCCATCTCTTCTTAACATCTTCTGCTTCTGTTAGGTCCATATCATTTCTGTCCTTTATCGAGCCCATCTTTGCATGAAATATTCCCTTGGTATCTCTGATTTTCTTGAAGAGATCTCTAGTCTTTCTCATTCTGTTCTTTTCTCTATTTCTTTGCATTGATCCCTGAGGAAGGCTTTCTTATCTCTTCTTGCTATTCTCTGGAACTCTGCATTCAGATGCAACAGATTGGTTCCAAATAGGAAAAGGAGTACATCAAGACTGTATATCGTCACCCTGCTTATTTAACTTCTATGCAGAGTACATCATGAGAAACGCTGGACTGGAAGAAACACAAGCTGGAATCAAGATTGCCGGTAGAAATATCAGTCACCTTAGATATGCAGATGACACCACACTTATGGCAGAAAATAAAGAGGAATCAAAAGCCTCTTGTTGAAAGTGAAAGAGGAGAGTGAAAAAATTGGCTTAAAGTTCAACATCCAGAATACAAAGATCATGGGATCCGGTCCCATCACTTCATGGGAAATAGATGGGGAAACAGTGGAAACAGTGTCAGACTTTATTTTTCTGGGCTCCAAAATCACTGCAGATGGTGACTGCAGCCATGAAATTAAAAGACACTTACTCCTTGGAAGAAAAGTTATGACCAACCTAGATACCATATTCAAAAGCAGAGACATTACTTTGCCAACTAAGGTCCATCTAGTCGAGGCTATGGTTTTTCCAGTAGTCATGTGTGGATGTGAGAGTTGGACTGTGAAGAAGGCTGAGCACCGAAGAATTGATGCTTTTGAACTGTGGTGTTGAACAAGACTCTTGAGAGTTCCTTGGACTGCAAGGAGATCTAATAAGTCCATTCTGAAGGAGATCAGCCCTGGGGTTTCTTTGGAAGGACTGATGCTAAAGCTGAAACTTCAGTACTTTGGTCACCTCATGCGAAGAGTTGACTCATTGGAAAAGACTCTGATGCTGGGAGGGATTGGAGGCAGGAGGAAAAGCGGATGACAGAGGATGAGATGGCTGGATGGCATCACTGACTCAATGGACATGAGTCTGAGTGAACTCTGGGAGTTGGTGATGGACAGGAAGGCCTGATATGCTGCGATTCATGAGGTCACAAAGAGTCGGACACGACTGACTGACTGAACTGAACTGAAACCTATGAGGGCTTCCCTGGAGGCCCAGTGGTAAAGAATCTGCCTGAAATGCAGGAGAGACAGGTTTGGTCCCTGGGTCAGGAAGATCCCTTGGGGAAGAAAATGACAATAGAACTCTAGTATTTCTTACCTGGGAAATCCCATGAACAGAGGAGCCTGGTAGACCACAGCCCTTGGGGTCACAAGAGTTGGAAACAGCTTAGCAACTATTGACCTAGTCCTTGGTCAGCTTGTCATAGAAAATGTAAAGGATCTCTTCCCTTGCTCTAAACACAGAGCAAGAAATTACCAGTGAAAGAATATAGGATTAGATATATTTTTATGAAAAGATTAAGCTATGTTAGTGCAAATAAATGTAAATCCATAATAGGAATGAACTTAACCCAGTAACCTTAATATCAAAGATTTTTCTTCTTTAGGTCAGCTGAAGAATGAGAACAGTCCATTCTTTTGGCAGGGTTATTGACCTAAGATGCTTGTGCAGTCTGGCTCACAGTCTTTGGCTTCTCTCTCACAGAGAGCAGATTGCCCATGCAGGGGGCTTCTGTGACTATAAGGACAATGGTCTCTGAGTTTGGACCCAACTAGTTGCATGTACTTCTGTGTCTTTGAAATCTCAATACTGAGCATCTAGGTGCAGACATTTTCAGGGTGCTAATAGAATAAACATCTGTTATTCAGGCAGTGAGTCTAAATAGGTTTAAAGGAGATAGATAAGCAGAGCAAACTAAGGAGTAGATGAAGAAGAACATGGCTGCTGTGTGGGCTTCCTGCCCCTCGATGGCATCTCTTTGATATGAGATTTTCAAAGCAGGTGCTATTTTTATTGCAATCACATTGTCACACTCCATTCTGAGGAAGCAATTAAGCCCATAATAAGTTAAGAGGTGATGTTTTGTATTTTTTTTTAATCTCACATAACCGTTGATTTGTTAGCTTTTGAAAATAGATAGGAATTTTTCAATTACACCCTGCAAAATACCTTTTTTCATTCTGAGTGTTTGAAAAGCAAATATATCTTGGATCCAGTGCTTTTGTGTTTACAAATCTGGATATGATTTAGTAAGCTTTAAAGGGATAGCAAATGCATAGTAAGGAAATCAGATTTACATAATTTTCTGCTTGCTTACAGAACACAGCAGTTGAGATTATCTTTTACATTTGGCAAGACTGTTTTAATATGGTAAGATAAAATACCACCTACAGTACACTTGATCTTGCTAGTTTGACTTCTTAAAATAAATTATGGGCCGATTTGTCATAGTGACTTTTAACATAAATTGCTATTATAATCTAAAGAAGCAATTCTAAAAGAGGCTGTTTTTTCACCTCATCTACATAAAAAGATTTAGATTATTTCTCCTTTTTTTCTTGCCTCTGTGCAACTTATTTGCTGGAACTTTACATGGCAGGAACAACAAAAATCTACCCTTTCTTCACTCTATATATTCTTCTATTCATGCAGGATAAGTAGCAAATAGCAGTTTAAATGGAGAGGTGGTACAAGTAAAAATGTATATTGACTTTACTTTTAGTATGTAAAAAAATGTTTGTTTATTTTTATGAGAATGTGTGTGTGTGCCTTTTACCCCACAGTAAACACAATTAAATTGCAACCTTGGGGAGATAAGATGAACCCAGGACTCCATTCTTTATCTTCTATACATTTATTCACTTACTTATTTACTTACTTATTCTTGCAGCATCAGTAGCTACTGTAAATAGTGACTGCTATAGTCCAAACATCTTTGCTATTGGAGTATGACTGCTAGAAAAAGAGGAGGTCCCATTAAGCCAAAGAACTCTAGAGGCAGACTCATGAAATCATGAGCCTCTGGGGAATATTTGATGTTTTTTGTCTTGATTTTTATTTTATGTTTTGTGAGCATTATGCTTGACTAAGCTGTCACTGTCTCTAAATTGTATTTGTCCAAATTTGCCATGGTATCTGTTTTCTGTATCATCTGTATTCATTATTTGACCACAAAGGAGTTAGAAAATGAGCATGGTTATGTGTTTACTAGGATTAGTTATTCAGTGATAAGTGTTCAGATTAAGGCATTTTATATTTTAAAAGTATGGGGGAGTGCACCCAGGGCTTCTGGTCAAGCTTTCTTGCTGCACTCTGGACAGAGATTGCATATATGTGCATATTATCTCATTCAGGGCTCAGCATGGAATTGGAGTAATCTTGGATTTATAAGTGGCTCATGATTATTTCCTTTCAACTCAATCGAATAGTACTGACCCCTGGAGTCTCTGATTGGAGGCTTTGTTTTTATTGTTTGCAAAGGTGAGGAAAGCTTTGTAGGAAACATGAACAGACATCGGATTATAGAATGTTTCTTATAGAATGTCATCTAAACAAAAACTTGAATTAAAGATAGACAAATAGGTCCAAAGAGAGACTTATTGGAAATTGTAAGAGAAATTCTTCCCTGCCAAAACTTCCATGTTTTTGTGTACCCTGCTCCAGGAAGAATTCAAACTAATCCATGTTACTGTGAAACAATGTTCTTGGAACTAAGAGCACTTATTATATGTGCCACTTATTTAATGCTCAGTCATTTCACCGTGATATATCTTTTGGTTTTTCAGTTTTTGACTCTTTAACCCTTGCATTGCTTTCAATAGTTTATGTGATATGTCACAATGATTGCTTTCTTTTTCTCTTGCTATGCAACAATTGTCATGTATATTGTTGTTGTTCAGTCACTAAGTCACGTCCAACTCTGCAGCCCCATGGACTGCAGCACGCCAGGCTGCTGTCTTTCACCCTCTCCCAGAGTTTGCTCCTTCACCCTCTCACAGAGTTTGCTCAAACTCATGTCCATTGAGTCGATGATGCCATCCAACAATCTCACTCTCTGCTGCCCCTTCTCCAACTGCCTTCAATCTTTCCCAGCATCACAGTCTTTTCCAATGAATCAGCTCTTCCGATCAGGTAGCCAAAGTATTGGAGCTTTAGCTTCACCATCACTCCTTCCAGTGAATATTCAGAGTTGATTTCCTTTAGGATTGACTGGTTTGATCTCCTTGCTGTTCAAAGGACATTCAAGAGTATTCTCCGCACCACAGTTTGAAAGCATCAGTTCTTCAGCGCTCAGCTTTCTTTATGGTCCAACTCTCACATCCATACATGACTACTAGAAAAACCATAGCTTTGACTAGAGAGAGCTTTGTTGACAAAGTGCTATCTCTGCTATTTATTATGCTGTCTAGGTTTGTCATAGCTTTTCTTTCAAGGAAGCAAGTCTTTTAATTTTGTGGCTGCAGTTACCATCCACAGTGATTTTGGAGTCCAACAATATAAAATCTGCCACTGTTTCCACTTTTTCCCCGTTGCCATGTATATAGTGGTTTTAAAAAAAGGAACATAAATGTATTAGCTCACCGTTGTGTTTTGTACTACTATACATTAATATGGCTCAACTGAGTTCCTATGTATAATCTCAACAGGCTAAAAACAGGGTGTCTATAAGGCTCCAGGGAAGAATCCACTTTCAGGTTTATTCAGGTTGTTGTCAGAATCCAGTTCCTTGTGACTTTAGGCCTGAGTTCTCATGTCCTTGTTGGCTGTTGGAAAAAGGCTACTCTCTGCTTCTTATCACATGGGCCCCTCCATCCGCAAGCCAGCAACAGCAAGTCAAATCCCCCTCAGGATTTTAGTCTCTGACTTCCTTTCTGCTGCATGAGACTAAATTAGGGCCACTCAGATCATATCTAACCAACTTGGTCAACCAACTTGAGACTTTAATTACCTCTGCAAAATCCTTTCACAGAAGTATCAAGATTAGTATTTGACTGATCGCCCAGAGTATGGAAATCTTGGAAGATGGGGGTGGGGGGTACCTGTGACACCCAGGCAGTTCTGTGCAGAATGGATACTAAACAAATATTTCCTAAGTGAATCATAAATGTATGCATGAATAAATGATAAAAGACCCTTTTAGAAGTCAGCTCTCTTACTGCATCAATTACTAATAGATCAAACTGAGCCTCCAAGTGAAAAGAATTTTATTTTACCTGAATAAATTACTTTAGGGTCATTACAATTCAGCTTATGGCCAGAATTGAGTTGGTTGGTCACCTGAAGACATACCATTCTTTGTTTCAGTTCAGTTCAGTTCAGTCGCTCAGTTCAGTTCAGTCGCTCAGTGGTGTCCGAGTCTTTGTTTAACAAATGACAACCTATTTAAGAGGGATTTCTTTCCTTTAAAGACTCAATGATCAACAGTCTGAGAATTATGCCCTGGAACAAAATTGCGTTTATAAACTGATTTTTATATGACAAGGAGTTATCTTCTCTAACACTCACAATGACCCATGGATATTAATAACCCCATCCTACAGACAGCAAATTGAAGTTCACAGTACTTCAGTATTTTGTTGAAGGACTTAATTGTTTATACTAAAAATTTTGTAAAAGCAATTTACTTTGCAAAAGAAAAGGAAGGGTCATAATTATGTAGTAAGAAAAGTAAATGAAGTGAAAAAATATTTTTAAAAAATTAATACCCTGGGCAGTCCTTTGCATGCCTGGCTCAAATGTTTGATAATTATAAGGTGATTGTTCATCTGGTCTGTAATTAACACTGGAAATACATCACCTCAAGAATTAAAATAGTTCATTACCTGTGTCAAATAGAAGAGTCTAGTTTTTCCAGCATCATGTATAACCAGCTGGAAAAGGACCAATGATCTCTACCTACCAGTGAAGTGGTGAAAAGGTAATATCTTCAAATGAACATCATGCAATTAAACATGTCTCTAATTAGCACTTAAATAGTGATATTCAACTTTTTCTTCTAGTGTTTAGTCATTTTCCCTTATTTTAAAATATCTTTTTGAATATATTTCTAAATGATTCAGTGACCTAGAGATCAAACCATATTTACAGACTCAAGGCTTCTGTAACTTAAAAATGAAATGCAATTCAACAATGTAAAATGCATTTAAGGATGGATATTTAAAGGATAATTGGAATTACTAGATTCATATAATTTAGTGAACATACCTAGGGATAGAAAAGGACTCAAAATTTCCAATAAGAAGAGATGTATTTCAGAACTCAAACGGAGTGTGTTTCTCTTTATGCTGATGTTTTCAATCATGAGGTCTCCCTAGATGGATGACTCCTTCCCCCAACATTGCTTAAGCTTCAGTATCTTTTCCAAGACTGTCTTGCAACTTCCCAATCACTCCCTTTCACATACAAAACCCTTTCATAGTAGGTCCATGTTATATTTCATTTCATTGTCAGAAAACAACATAGTAAAACTTTCTGTTGGTTTTTTTCCTATAGCTGCTAAACCCAGATCTAGTCTGAGATGGTTTTCATACTACTTTAAGTGACTTTGAGCTTGACCTGGAGCCATCTTTAGCATCAGACTGTAAGATTTCACAGGAACTGTCACCTTGTTCCCAATGAAATACAAATGGCATTATAGTTGTTGTAAGGAAGGAAAATACTCACATAAAAACCGTTATGACAAATTGAGAAATATTGAACTAGCCAATTTGTGCATTTCATTGAACATTCTTAACCATACAAATTTGAATGAAGCTTTCAATACACAAATAAGCCAGTTCTGTAACAATAGACACCACCATTGTATATCAGACATTATACATAGTGCAGCCAGCTGCATCAAAGAGATGGGGAATTGGGATTTGTTTTCAATGTTAAATTGAAATCCAAAAATTTTATTATTGTTGCTCTGTAATAAACAGGCATGCTGCTTAATGAAAAACTCTATTTGTATTGTTGGTGAGTTTCTTGTTCCTGATTCACACATGTGGGGAAAGTTGCTCTATTACTCTTTTTAAGCTGGTAGCCGCCATAATGCTTAAACATTAACAAAGGATTATCTTGGTCAAATGTGAAGCATATCAGAAGAACAGTTTAAATAGGATAAGAAATATTTTAATATAGGAGGAGATTCTGGTAAGATTAGTAGGAACATGCACAGTGATTATTGTGTTCTTTTTATATCTCTTTATCTTCAGGAAGGAGTGTAATGATGAGAGATTAACATTTAATATCTTTTTCTCTTTTTGATGGAGAAAATAATCATCTGTCTTTTTAATTTTAAGATTAAAAAAAAAAAAAACACACACCAAGTGCAGTTAGGTAGCCCAAACTTTATTCTAATAAGACATGTTTCTAAATATACACAGGAAAGGAAATCACTTTATGGTTGCTTTTTTAACATCCTACATATAAACTTACAGGGAATTTTAGAAATTCATTTTGACCATTAGACTGATGCTAAATTTTCTCATTAATTGTGATCATAATTATATTTAGTATGAAATGGAAAGTGTATATTAGAGCACAGGCATTTTCTTTCTGATTTCTTTAGCAATGACTCTTAACTATTGGTATACTAGGAAGGTAGAGAAATGTTATTGCAACAAAATCAAATTAACACAATTAACTGTTTTTAAATTAAGTTTTACTCTCTAATAAACTACTTTTACTTTAACCCGTTTTCAGTTTTTCAAGTTTCCTAGTCCTGACTCCAAGCGGAAATAAGAAACTGAAGCTGGTTTCATTTGAAGAAACAACCCCAAATCCTGCATTTTATGCAAAGATGTTATGAATAATTTTCTGATTTTATGTGTATCTTTGAGAATCTGATGAATCAAGACATAATCTAGACATAGCCATACCCACTGTGTCTTTGGCTATGTCTTACCAGAAGGGCTGGCGAAAACACCCAAAAGCTGTGTAGCCTGGCAGTGTTCAAGCCCAGAAAATGGCAGGCAGAGCCAGCAGTTTGCAGAGCAAAGCCAGTGGCCCTGACCAGCCAGGGAACTTGAGGGTGGGGGCCAGCTCAGCTCCAGTTAAGACAACAAAGAGCTCACTGGTTTTAGAACTGCTTTTCCTGCTGAGCTTGGCAGGAAATATAGCTTATAACCTGCTCATCACTGAAGACAGCTTTCCACCTGCCTGATTGGAGAAGCTAACCAGAGCACACATAGTCCACACAGAATCCAAAGCTAGAGTCCACCCAACTATACATAGAATCCTATGTACAGTGACACTTGAACAGATAACACAACTCATGACTTCCCCTGTATGCAGAGCAAAACAGGTGGCCTCACTTGCCCAAGGAATTGAGTGCACACTCAGTCCTGATTCAGGCCCCCCAAACCACAAGTTGTATTAGCCAGAACAGAAGAGCTAATTCTTAGCCCCATCTATTACTAAATATAGTACCCAGTTCTCACCATCTAGTCAGGAAAGCTCATAGCCCATCCTACAGCATCTCTTGGGTAGGAGACCAAGCCAGCAATCCTATCCATATGTTCCCAACCAGTGGTACACTCCACAACCCCCATCCTCAAAATTCAAAGGGTTGTCTCACCCAAAATAAACCTGAAAAGCAGAGGCCACCTGTTCAAAGACATTAACAGCAGACACATCTAGAAACCCAGAAAAGCTGATTGGTAAAAAAAAACTGTCCCTGCCAAAACAAATCTGTAAAGTGTGAAGAGTAACTCCATTACTCAGATTCACAGATACTAATGTAAAACATCAAGAATCATGAAAAATCCAGTTAAATATGACAACACTAAAGGCAGCTAATAAAGCTCTAAATAATTTGGGATTCAGAATAATCCTCTTAGGGAAGCTAAGTGAACTATAAGAAAACACAAACAGAAAGCAGAATAAAATTAGAAAAACAATGCATGAACAAAATAAGTTTGACAAGGAAATATCAGAACAAACATAAAAATAGATATCTTAGAGTTGAAGATGAAATAGCTGAAGAATTCAATATAGAATATCAAAAGTAGACCCAACTATGCAGAGGAAAGAATCAGCAGCCTAGGGGATAGGACATTGGAAATTAGTTATTCAAAGGAACAAAAAGAAGAAAAAGAATGAAAAAAATAGTGAAGGAAGCCTACAGGAATTACGAGACACAGTGAAAAGAAACAATATTCACATTATGGGAAATCCAGAAAGAGGAAAGAAAGAGAAAGGGACAGGAATGTATACTTAAAGCAATGATGACTGAAAACTTCCCAAACATGGAAAGGAAAATGGACCCAGGTCCATGAAACCTAAAGTATCCCAACTATTAATATGTTGAATCCAAATTGAGCTGCACTAGGTATAATTGGAGAAGGAAATGGCAACCCACTCCAGTGTTCTTGCCTGGAGAATCCCAGGGACAGGGGAGCCTGATGAGCTGCCATCTATGGGGTTGCACAGAGTTGGACACGACTAAAGTGACTTAGCAGCAGCAGCAGCAGGTATAATTAAATTTTCAGAAGTCAAAGGCAATGTAAAGACTTTAAGAGAAGCAAGAGGAAAGAGAGAAATTATATATAAGGGAAAAGACATTATATAAAATATTATGGGAAATATTATTGGCAGATATCTTAGGAACTTTCAGACCAAGAGAGACTGGGGTAACATATTCAAAATATTGAAAGAAAATAACTGTCAGCCAAGAAATCTGTACGCAGTGAAGCTGTCCTTCATAAATGAAGGAGGGATAAAGCCTTTTCTGAACAAGCAAAACCTGAGAGAGTTTATTACCACTAGGCCTGTTTCGCTAGAAATGCTAAAGGGAATTCTTTGAGTGGAAGTAAAAGAATATTAATTAACATCATAAAAACAAAAAAAGTTAGTGTAAATCTCACTGGTAATGGTAAATATATAATAAGAGTTAGATTCTTCAATATGGTAATAGTGGTGCATACCTCATAAATAATCCACTTTGAAAAGGACCTGAAAAGACATTTCTCCAAAGAAGATATTTGAAACGCAGAGAAGTACATGAAAAATGCTCAATGTCACTGCTAATCAAAGAAATGTAAATCTGAACCACAATGATATATCACCTTATACCTGGTGGACAATCATCAAAAAGATGAGATAACAGATGCTAGCATGGATGTGGAGAAAAGGAAATCCTTGTACACTGTTAGTGGGATTCTAAATTGGTAACAGTCACTATGCAAGAGCCTCAAAACTTAAAAATAGGATGACCATATGACCCAGCAATTCCACTTCTGGGAATAAATCCCAAGTAATGAGAACACTAACTCAAAAAGATATCTACATCCCCATGTTCACAGCAGCATCATTTACAGCAGCCAAGACATGGGGACAATCAAAATGTTCAAATAAAGAAGTTGTGGTGTATATTCATACATATAAAATACCATTCAAACTTTAAAAATGAGTAAATCTTATCATTTGTGACAACATGGATGGACCTTGGAGGCATTATGCTAAGTGCAATAAGTCAAAGGAATGTGAACTCTATGATTTCACTTATATGTGGAATCTTAAAAAAAAAAAAGAAGAAGAAAGAAAGAATAAAACTAAACTCATAGAAAAAGAGACCTTACTCTTCTTGTTACCAGGCAGAGGGTGAGGAAAAGAAGAATTGGAAAAAGGTGGTCAGTTATAAGATAAGAAAGTGCTAGGGGTATAATGTACAACATGATGACTGTAGCTAATTCTGCTGTATGATATATATGAAAGTGGTTGAGACTCAATCCTATATGAAAGTGGTTGAGAGTCAATCCTAAGAATTCTCATTATAAGGAAAAGTTTTTTTTCCTCCCATGATTCTTTTATTCTTTTCTTTTTACTGTATCTGTATGAGAAGATGGATGTTTGCTGAAACATATAGTGATAATCATTTTATAATATATGTAAATCAAACCATCATGGTGTATATCTTAAATGTATACAGTGATATATATCAATTATTTCTCAGTAAAAATGGGGTAAAAAGGAAGGATGCATGGGAAATTTATCACTTTTGACTAATAACAGTTTATAGGAAGAGTTGGAATATTTAGCATGGGATACGAAGAATGAACCAAATATTTGTTGAACATAAAGGTACACTGCTGTAATCATTAGGAAATATTTTGATTATTGAATATTTTGATAATTATTTTGATTATCTTTCTTCTGAGAGCTTGGGAAGACTGCACCCACTTTGAAGTTATATTTGGCCAAGTGATTTGTTTTTGCCAATAAAATATGTTAATTCAAGGCAAAAGAAAAAAGCAGAAAAGAAATACTATGAACTCCACGTGCTTGATGGATGAAACAAAGAAGTCTAAGTTGAGCACATAATGAGAGATGCAAAGAAAGCATATATTGACTACGGATCTTGGAAATTATATCAAACACTTAATATTTCAAAANACTGGACATGGAACAACAGACTGGTTCCAAATAGGAAAAGGAGTACTTCAAGGCTGTATATTGTCACCCTGCTTATTTAACTTATATGCAGAGTACATCATGAGAAATGCTGGGCTGGAAGAAGCACAAGCTGGAATCAAGATTGCCAGGAGAAATATCAATGACCTCACACATGCAGATGACACCACCCTTATTGTATAATGTGAAGAAGAACTAAAAAGCCTCTTGCTGAAAATGAAAGAGGAGAGTGAAAAAGTTGGCTTAAAGCTCAAAATTCAAAAAACAAAGATCATGGCATCTGGTCCCTTCACTTCATGGCAGATAGGAGAGGAAACAGTGTCAGACTTTATTTTTCTGGGCTCTAAAACCACTGCAGATGATGATGGCAGCCATGAAATTAAAAGATCCTTACTCCTTTGAAGGAAAATTATGACCAACCTAGAGAGCATAGTGAAAAGCAGAGACATTACTTTGCCAGCAAAGTTCCGTCTAGTCAAGGCTACGGTTTTTCCAGTGGCCATGTGTGGATGTGAGAGTTGCACTGNAGATGATGATGGCAGCCATGAAATTAAAAGATCCTTACTCCTTTGAAGGAAAATTATGACCAACCTAGAGAGCATAGTGAAAAGCAGAGACATTACTTTGCCAGCAAAGTTCCGTCTAGTCAAGGCTACGGTTTTTCCAGTGGCCATGTGTGGATGTGAGAGTTGCACTGTAAAGAAAGCTGAGCACCGAAGAATTGACGCTTTTGAACTGTGGTGTTGGAGAAAACTCTTGAGAGTCCCTTGGACTGCAAGGAGATCCAGCCAGTCCATCCTAAGGGAGACCACTCTGGGATGTTCATTGGAAGGACTGTTGTTGGGGCTGAAACTCCAATACTTTGTCCAACTGATGCGAAGAACTGACTCATTGGAAAAGACCCTGCTGAGAAAGATTAAAGGCAGGAGGAGAAGGGGATTACAGAGGATGAGATGGTTGGATGGCATCACTGACTCAGTGGACATGGGTTTGGGTGGACTCCAGGAGTTTGTGATGGAGAGGGAGGCCTGGCGTGCTGCAGTTCATGGGGTCGCAAAGAGTTGGACAAAACTGAGACTGAACTGAACTGAAATCAATATGAATTCAGTTTGCAGTATATGTTCATTGCTGAATCAGTATGCAAATGCATTCTTCTTTTTTTCTTTTCATCCTTTGGTGGATCGTCCATTGGACTAGAATTCCCTAGCATGTGATTTTTGTGAGTCTGTTCTTAATTTCCTTCCATAGCAATTGTATACATCCCATTTTTCCATTTTAGGAATTGAATCACTTTAAGCAGAAAATGTAAGACAAGCTGGAGACTTGAGAAAAGAGCATTTTGATGTTGTAGGTAGGGGAATATTTTATAGTTGAAGTCATATATTTAAGAAATACAATGGGAGACAGAACTTTCATTAGGCATTTTTGCCAGTGTAGCAGAATCCAAAATGATGGTAGTGTAAAAACAGTGAGTATAATATTCTTAGGATAAAATCTATGAGAAAAAAAAATCAAACTTAAGATTTTAAGACTACTTTTTCATTATTCAGGATATGCACCTAATAATATAATTATCACTGGATAATTCAACTTCATAAAAGTGGTGCAGCTTAACTACCATGAGCTAAGAAAAGTGGAAGCAAAGAGATAGGATAATTGTTTACTTTGAATCAACTTATTTTTCCAAAATTAGTTATTGTATATCTACCACGTGCAAAGCACTATGCACTGTAGGGAATATGAAGTACAGTATTAATAAGTTGTACAGAAGTTACTCTTCTCTTCTTCACAGAAGAGTGTTATCTTTGTCTGGGAACTGCCAAAATGAGAAATGACTGTAAGTGATTATGCCAGGGCTGTTGTTCAGTTGCTAAGTCATATTTGACTCTTCGCAACCCCATGGACTGCAGCACACTAGGCTTTCCTGTCTTTCACTGTCTCCTGGAGTTTGCTCAATCTCATTGTTGCTGCGGAGAAGGCAATGGCAACCCACTCCAGTACCCTTGCCTGGAGAATCACATGAACGGAGGAGCCTGGTAGGCTACAGTCCATGGGGTCGCAGAGTTGGACACAACTGACATGACTTAGCAGCAGCAGAATGGCCATTGAGTCAGTGCTGCCATCCAAACATCTCATCCTCCGTTGCCACCTCTTCCCTCCTGCCATTAATCGTTCCCAGCATCAGGGTATTTTCCAATTAATCAGCTCTTTGCATCAGGTGACCAAAGTATCAGAGCTTCAGCTTCAGCATCAGTCCTTCCAGTGAATATTAAGGACTGATTTCCTTTAGGATTGACTAGTTTGATCTGGAGAAGGAAATGGCAACCCACTCCAGTATTCTTGCTTAGAGAATCCCAGGGATGGGGGAGCCTGGTGGGCTGCCGTCTATGGGGTCGCACAGAGTCAGACACAACTGAAGCGACTTAGCAGCAGCAGCAGCAGTAGCAGCAGTTTGATCTCCTTGCTGTTCAAAGGACTTTCAAGAGTCTTCTCCAATACCACAGTTCAAAAGCATCTGTTCTTCAGTTCTTAGCCTTTTTTATGGCCCAACTCTCACATCAATACATGACTACTGGAAAAACCATAGCTTTAACTATACGGATCTTTGTTGGCAAAGTGATGTCTCTGCTTTTTAATACACTGCCTAGGTTTATCATAGCTTTTCTTCCAAAGAGCAAGTGTCTTTTAATTTCATGGCTGCAGTCACCATTTTCAGTGATTTTGGAGCCTGAGAAAATAAAATCTGCCACTGTTTCCATTTTTTGCCCATCTATTTGTCGTGAAGTTATGGGACCAGATGACATGATCTTAGTTTTTTTAATGTTGACTTTTTTCTTTATTTTTTTTGTTTGAAGGATAATTGCTTTATGGAATTTCGTGGTTTTCTATCATACATCAATAAGAACCTAGAGCCTATTATACAGAGTGAAATCAGTAGAAATATACATATCTTATACTGATGCATATATATGGAATCTAAAAAGATGGTATGGGCAAATTTAATTTCAGGGCAGCAGTGGATAAACAGACATAGAGAATGAACTGATGGACACAGAAGGAGGGGAGGAGGGGGAGGGGGAGATGTATGGGAAGAGTAAAACGAATGTTGACTTTTAAGCCAGCTATTTCATTCACCTCTTTCACCTTCAGTAAGGGGCTTTTAGTTCTTCTTGGCCTTCTGCCATTAGGGTGGGATTATCTGCATATCACTCGTTAAGGAAAAGGTAATGAGAAGATATAGGGCAAGACACAAAAGGTGAGTGAAACAAATATACTGTGCAAATTTATGTCATGTGGCGATAAAAAGAACAATTATTTATTAAGTCCTTATTAGATGAGGTCACTGTTAGCCACTGTGGAAGGGAAAAAAAAGAAGTAAAGATGAACAAAACATGATCCTTGTCCTTTAGGAACCCAGTCTCGGTGATGAGGCAAATCTGTGAGCAAGGTCAGGAAAGAGGAGTTTGAATTTGAGAGGTCTCAAGAGAGGAAGCAAGTAATGGTTAAAAGGTCAAGTACATTATCACAGAGGCAAACCTGGAACTGGGTTCTTAAAGAGAAGGAAAGGTGTGTCATACAGAGGCTGGAAAACTACAAGGAAGTGGAAGGTGATGCCAAGTAGAAGGATTGCAGCTCAGGGGGTTCAAGGGTACAGTTAGTTCAGAGTATTGTGATCTACTTAGCAGACTGTGAGGAATTATATATGACGATTGTGACCCAGCACACAGAACGGTACATTGGGCACATAAGTGCTGAGTTCAGTCAGTTCAGTTGCTCAGTCATGTCCAGCTCTTTGTGACCCCATGGACTGCAGCACGCCAGGCTTCCCTGTCCATCACCAACTTCTGGAGCTTACTCAAACTCATGTCCATTGAGGCGGTGAGAGTGCTCAATAAGTATTCATAGGTACTCAAGCGTTGTCTGTATATTGAGTGAATTCTCTAGTCTGTACCCTTAGAGGTGCTATAGAAGGAGCATATTATTGGTGTGATTGTTATTGTTTCAAATGTACAGGACTTTGAGGCACACATGGCCTCATTCCAACAGCTAGGTATTTCTTCCCGGGCCAAGGTAGGGGCTTACATCTGTACGTCTTGCATAAATACTAATGCATCTTAAAAGGTACCATTTAATGAACAATTAAATTTACACTAGTTAAGTACTTTACCTAGTTGGCAACACTATAAGGAAGATATTTTTATCCCCTCTGTTCAGCTGGAGAAAACTGAGGCACAGAGGTGCTAAGCTAGTTCACGTGCTTGATGGTTACAAATACGTTCTCCATTTCTTTACTAAGAAATTCAAGAAAGAGTCACAAGAGGGATTCTTTAACAGTTCTCTTGGAGTGTGTGTGTGTGTACATGTGTATGTGTCCGTGTGTATTTGACTATGTATGTTTATGGTATGATGTCTTCAAAGACATCAAAGAATACGTGATTCTTCATTTCTCTAAACTGGAACAAGCTTCCTTTTTGATGGTAGCCAATGCTTCCAAATCCTGCATTGGTGCTTGATGATATCACCTCCCCTACAGTGCTCTTGAGCTTTACAGTAAAACCTTATTCAGCTGCAGAAACTAAAATTATAGTTCTCTGTAATAAATATTTTGACAGTGCCAATCACTTAATCAAATCTGGGGAGTAATAAAAAATAAATTAAATATTACCACTGTTTTTAAGGAACTTAGTCTCTGTTTAAGGAAATGAACACAAGGGTGAAAAAGTGTAAGTAAAAACAAATGGCTATGAGAGAAAAGAGGAACTGGCAGACGAATTCCAGCTAGAGTTAGGTAGTAATTCAGCAATTCAATAATACCACAAGGGAATGGAAGCATAGGGACTCAGCATACTTGAATTCTAGTCTTATTTTTGCCTCTAACTTAAGCACATCATTCAATCTCTACCAGCCTCTTCTCTTCATCTATGGAAGTGAAGGTTTGCACTAAATACCAGTATCCCCTAGAGTTTCAATAGATTCTAACTTTGTAAGCCAAATGCATTTGAGATGCATAATGGAAGATGGGTACTATCTCAACAGGTAGAGGTGCAAAAGCCCATCTGAGATGAAGGCAGAGTGTGAGCAAATCTGCAAATGAAGCAAGGGCATGGGCCACATCTTGAGAATAAAGAATATTCCTGCCTAGTGTGCCTGCCATGTCAGAGAGCAGCCAGCAATAGGACTGAAAAGGCAGCTTTGGGAAAGTGTACAGAGGCTTTTGAGTTCCATGCAGAGGCATTTGGATTTTATTAAGGTTTTTTAAGTAGCCAAAATATAATGGCAATGATTAGGGAATCATTGAGAATAACTGAAAGTCAATCTGGAGCATAACAAGTGGAACAATTTAAGTAAATCAGAACGACACGGTCAGATAATCATTGGTCTTTATTGCATTTGAAAAGCTAAGAAAAAGTGGAAGGTACATGGAAGATTCCAAAAAAATGAAAAAGTAATCTAACCTTATGAAATTCTTTATCCTGACTGTTGAAAGAACCGTTACAAAATAACAGAAAAGAAGCCATTTAGGATAAGCTTCCTAACACAAAAGGTGAAAAAACGTTAATAAACAAGATACTTTGATCATGAAATCTTTTTTTTTTAAACACATAAAAGCTTAAATAATTTCACACCCACATAGCCACACATATTTGGTCTCATAAACGCCTTCAGTTTGTGAAAATGTTTCCCAGTTTGCAATTTCACCCATTTTTTACCACACTAGCAATGTCACACTGATGATACAACTGACGGTATTGACTATTAGTGACCTTAAGAACACAGCTGGGTTTCTATTTTTATTTCTGTAAAACCTTCTTTCTGCAGCTAGATGATGCTTTAAAGGGCCAAACTAAACTCTAGAGTCAAGGCAGCTTGTATTTTATGTTTACATATGTATTTTACACAACAAAACCAGATTTTAAAACACATATACACACTCCCACACACAGAGAGAATATGTAATGACAATCAAGAAACCCATCTGCAAACCAGTGTGGAATGAATAACTGGACTTTGCCCAAGTTCAAAGAACCATTTCAGGTTATACAGAATTACCTCTATTGGCAACAGACTTTAAAACGGAGCTACTTTAGATTCAGGTACATCACTGATGACTTGCTAAAAACAAACAAAAATATCTGACACAGAAGATAATGATAAACAATACAGGGTGAAATATTTTTTCAGTGACTATGAAGGACAGAAAACTGGGGACAGTATTTATTTCTGTTTGGGTGGTTACTTACTCTCTTTCACTCAAATGGAGAGTTTCATCTGTTTATTTGCAGAAAAAAGAATTTATCTACAAGTAGGCAGATTTCTGAATATAGGTAATACAGAGACAAACATATATTTAAAATTACTAATGTAGGTTGATGCTGAGTAAACAGGATTGTATACTGTGAACGTTGGTAAAATCACTATTTAGCAAGCAAAAACAGATTCAAGAATGGTGGTTTGCCAGAGAAAGAGCTTAGTAGTTGCTAAGAACAAGCTGGCAGGGAAATTCCATGAGTCAGAAAAAAGAAAGGATTCGGGTGATTTCTCTAGCCATTCTGCTCATTGTTTACAACACAAAATGGAGATACTTTTTGTGAAAATAATTTTATATTTTTATGCTTGTGAAAGCTTGGTTAGTAAAAAATGTCAGAATTTCCTGAAGGTAGACATTTGGTTTTTAACCAAGTGAAAAAGTAAAAAATTTTAAATGTTAGGTGGTGATTTACTTGCTAAGTCATATCCAACTCTTGGGACCCCTTGGATCCCTCTGTCCATGGGATTCTCTAGGCAAGAATATTGGAGTGGGTTGCCATTTTCTTCTTCAGGACATCTACTAGGTCAGGAATCAAACCCAGGTCTCCGACATTGCTGGCAGATTCTTCACCAACTGAGCTAAGGGGGAAGTTCGGTTCCTACTGGGAACTGAAATACAGATTTTCTATAACCTTAGGTCTCTTATTTGAAAAAAAGTGCATCAATGTGCCCTTGTTAGCCTGATTCCTTCTATAGAAAATAATAAAAGGCTGACTAACAGGAACTCAAGGTCGTTATCCAAGTCTTTCTCTCCTCTAAGTATGAGTGGAGCTATAGCTATGGTGAAGTGAAAGTGAAAATGTTACTCAGTCCTGTCTGACTCTTTACAGCCCCATGCACTATAGCCCGCCAGGCTCCTCTGGTCCATGGAATTCTCCTGGCAAGAATACTGGAGTGTGTAGCCATTCCCCTTTGCCAGGAGATCTTCCAGACCCAGGGATGGAACTGGGTCTCCTGCATTACAGAAGGATTCTTCACTGTCTGAGCCATCTGGGAGGCCCTAGCTGTGGTAAAGTGAAGTCGCTCAGTCGTGTCCAACTGTTTGCGACCCCGTGGACCATAACCTACCAGGCTCCTCTGTCCTTGGGATTTTCCAGGCAAGAGTACTGGAGTGGGTTGCTGTGGTAAGAACTCACAAATTAAGCCTTACTCTGCAGGACTGAGAGCTGCTTGAAAAGTGGATTATGCTATATTTATTTCTCTGTATTTCAGGCAACAGTGTATGGCACAAAAAAATGTGTGTTGAATAAAAGCATCTGAAAAACTCTACATTGGTAGCCCTACTGCATGGCAGCTATGCTTCTTAAGCATTACTCAAGTCCAGGCCTAAGGGAGGAAGAAGATTTTGGAGGGTCCCAGTATGGGGACATGCTGTAATGACACAAACGAAGCCCTCCCCCACACAGAAATAGCTGTTCCATAGGTGTGAGATAAGGCATGGTTCCTGATAAGACATGGTTTGTGCTGTGTCTTTAAAGCAATACATCCTCTCTTGGGGGTGTGGGCCTAAGAGAGAAACAGCTCAGAAAGGAATAATTAGATGATGCTGAGACTTGTCTGATTCATCCAGACACTGTAATCAAAAGTTGTACATCCGGTTGTAAAGCATATCTCAGTGATCCTCTCATCCCCAAATCGCCGCCCAGTATTTTGCAGAATTAAATGATGTAAAAAGTTTGGGTGTGATCTGAGCCTCTGATGTGTTATCCCTGACACCTGCTGATGGTGTTAAGGGGTGGATATTGCTAAAGAAAGGATTAGACTATCTTTCAAGCAAACTACTCCCACGTTATGAGTTACACTACATTTAGACTGAATCAGTGTTGCATAATTTCTCAGTAAACTAATATGCACTCTTTTGAATCACTCTCTTTTATTTAAAATCTAATTTAGGAGTAAATCATTCACTTTCCATTAAGGTATAAGGTTTCAGTAAAATGCAAGTTCAGGCCAGATTTTTCTTATGGAAGCAAAGTTAACGTAGCTAAATAACTCTACCTAAGATTGCAACAAGATTCTTAAAAATATGACTCAAAGTTAGTTTAGTTAAAGCTTCAGTAATTTAAGGAAATTGCCTAGGCAAGTAATTGGTATTATACCAAACTAAATATTTCACAGTTACATTTGCTTTTGCCTAAAAATAAAAACTGGAGCAATACAAGGGAAAACTGCCAAGACTGAAAATAATATTCAGCAGCTGTAAGTAATTGGGAGTGATAATCATAATTAGACAAGATGTAAGATATGTATTAAGGCCCAGATTGGATCTTCCTGTTGGCAACTGGGAGAAATCCCGAAGGCCTGGACCCTCCACATAGCCCACACACTCTCCTTCATGCCTCAAAGCCCTTCTGTCACCAAGCTTGGCATTAGATGAGCCATGAAACCACTCTCAAGGACATGTGCCACACTGTTACTCTTGAGAGAAGATAGAGGAAAAGAAGAAATGGAAGAGGGCCATACTCTCTGCCTTCAAGGAGCCTGCAAAGAGAAGAAACAGCCAATTATCTTGCAGTAATTGGCATCCAAGTCCTCTGAAAGAAGTCAAGATAATAAAGGAAATAAATATTTTTGTAAGATAAAATGGAGGTCAGCTTTGTAAGACCAGAGAAACATTGGTTTAACCAAGTATAGGTCAGGAATGAAGTAAAACAGCCTTATTCCATGGAAAACAACTCAAGCTAAAGAGAAAGCTCTATGGGGACAGGAGCCACTTCTGTTCATTCATTCAGAGAACGCCTCACACATAGCACACACTCAACTTGCTAAATGAATGAGCAAATTGATAGTGCTTAGATAATACTTGAGGGGGTACTAGTCTGTGTTAGATGTTGTATTGGTTGTTTTCAGTGTATCAACAGATTTAATCTTCACTGTCACTTCTGAGATACTATCAATACCAATCCTTATTTGCTAATGAAGATGCTAAACTAAGCACAGCTAAGAAACATGCCCAAGTTACTCTAGTTAGAAAGAGGTGGAGCTAGACTTTGAACCAACGTCCTCTGGATCTATAGTCCATGTATTATGCACATTATATTTTAGAACTAGAATGTCTTTAGCTTTACTAAGAAAGTAGGAAGCCTTTTCTATTGCTTGTTTTAAATTTTGATTATTAAACGACACCAAAGTAGCATCCTTGATATACACCATTTCACTCCTTCTTTCTCTTCTTTTGCCTAAATAAAATGGCAAACTTGAAAGCATCTAACATATTGTTCAAGGGCTGTGTATTCTCATTCTCTCTCTTTATTCTAAAACTTCACCTTTTTTTCTTCTTCCTTTTCCTTCCCTTGTCTTTCTCTTTTCTTTCTTGATTTAAATATCTTCTTTCCTTATTCTTCTCCTCGAAATCAAAGACAATTAAACAGGTATAGGAGAAAAACAGAAGAGTTTCTTCCTTCTACACTTTGCCTTAAAAGTAAGACATCATAGCAACAACTATTGAAATAGGGCATTTTATCAAAGTTGTATTAAATTAGACAAATCATATTTTTAAGAATATTTCCCCATGTTTAATTCAATATACACCTTTTAAACACATTTGATATAAGATAAAAATGCACACATGATAAGGAGGAATGTTCTGTAATTTCATCATGCTTATAGTCCAATAGAAGACAAAGATACACATATCTTTATTATAAAAATAAATTATATATGTAGAAAGATATGTGTATCTTTCTCTTCTACTGGTCTATAAGCATAATGAAATTATACAACATTCTCCCTTGTCATAAATGGCTACCCAGGTGGTGCTAGAGGAATCTGCCAATGTAGCAGACACAAGAGAAGCAAGCTCCATCCTTGGGTTGGCAAGATCCCCTGTGGAAGGGAATGGCAACCCACTCCAGTATTCTCGGTTGGAGAATCCCGTGGATGGAGGAGCCTGGTGGGCTAGTCCATAGGGTTGCAAAGAGTCAGACACGATTGAGGTGACTAAGCACACATATAAGTAAAAATTGAAGTATTTATGAAATCAGGTAGGAGATTAAAAATTGGTATTAGATTAGGTGGGCTTTATGGGGGAGGTTTTAGTTTACATTTTTACAGAAGAATAGGACTTTGATAAGTGGCTAAGGAGAATAGGAAGTAGGGCCTTTTTGGCTTAAGGATATAGTATGTGCAAATGACAGGGAAGACTGTTTAGAAAAATGTCTTATGTGCCTGAAGCTGTGTATATGAATCTGGACAAGTTGCCTAGAACCAAATATCAGACATCCCTGAATACTGAGCCACACAACTTTGGCTTTCCTCAACAGGCAATGGAAACCTGTTGGTCTGGGACCAACAGGCTCCTACTCTTCCTCATGCTGGTACAATCTACTGTCCACAGAACAGTCAAGGGTATATTTTAAAATGTCAGCTAGTCCCTCTGCATGTAACTGTGTTGTGGATTCTCATATCACTCCGAAAGAAAACAAACTCCGACTATAGTCCAACTACACCTGTGATCACATCCCAGTTCCCTCCTAACGTTACTTAGGATAGGTAGCCGTATGATACTCAAAGGCAACTAAAAACGTGGCAGGGAACATACAACAGATCTGACCATCACAGAGGCAAAGATGGATGTCTCCAAATTCAAGACCATATCTGGGGGCCCAGGTTCATCTATACTCTCTGTCTTTCGCTGCAAGAGGATGATGCTACACAGTTTGTTTGATATGTGATTTTCCCCTATCATCTACCTCATGATCTGTCTCCCTTGTTGTTGCTCAGTTGCTCAATGCAGCCCCAGGGACTGCAACTCGCCAGGCTTCCCTGTTCTTTACTGTCTCCTGGGGTTTGCTGAAACTCATATCCATTGAGTCGGTGATGCCATCCAACCATCTTGTCCTCTGTTGTCCCCTTCTCCTCCTGCCTTCAATCTTTCCCAGTATCATGGCCTTTTCCAGTGAGTAGGCTCTTCGCATTGAGTGGCCAAAGTATTGGAGCTTCAGCTTCGGCATCAGTCCTTCCAGTGAATATTCAGGGTTGATTTTCTTAAGGATTGACTGGTTTGATCTCCTTGCAGTCCAAGGGACTCTCAAGAGTCTTCTCCAACACCACAGTTTGAAAGCATCATTTCTTTGGCACTCAGCCTTCTTTATGGTCCAACTTTCACATCCGTACATGACAACTGGAAAACCAGTAGCTTTGACTTTACGGACCTTTGCTGGCAAGGTGATGTCTCTGATTTTTAAACCGCTGTCTAAGTTTGTCATAGCTTTCCTTCCAAGGAGCAAGTGTCTTTTAATTTCATGCCTGCAGTGATTTTGAAGCCAAAGAAAATAAAGTCTGTCACTGTTTCCATTGTTTCCCCATCTATTTGCCATGTAGTGATGGGACTAGATGCCATGATCTTTGTTTTTTGAATACTGAATTGTAAGCCAGCTTTTTCCTGCCTAGAGAACCCCATGGACAGAGGAGCCTAGTGGGCTACAGTCCATGGGGTCACAAAGAGTCAGACAGAATTGACTGAGCACACACACATGCAAGAAATATGATAAAAAGGGTACATTTGGAGATATATGAGATTGAGTAATAAAAGAATCACACGTACATGTACATGAGTAATCAGTCAGGTCCAGCTCTATATGACCTCATGGATTGGAGCCCCCCTGAGCTCTTCTGTCCATGGGATTCTCCAGGCTAGAATACTGGAATAGGTTATCATTTACTACTCCAGGGCATCTTCCTGACTCAGGGATCAAATCTGCATCTCCTGTGCTTCCTGCATTGGCAGGCAGATATTTTACCACTGTGCCACCTTACCCACATTATTATATGTTGTGTTTCCAGTACTTAGTACAGTTCATAGTACCTAATTCAATAAATATTTGCTGAATGAATGAAAGTATATGGTAAATTCTCTAACTTATAGACAAGTGGCTTGCTTGCTTCACAAAAAAAGATTTTTATTTTGTAGGAGAGACATATATTCCTTTTGAAAGTGAAAGTGAAAAATCACTCAGTTGTGTCCAACTCTTTGTGACCCATAGAATTCTTCCGGCCAGAATATTGGACAGGTTAGCCTTTCCTTTCTCCAGGGGATCTTCCCAACTTAGAGATTGAACCCAGGTCTCCCACATGGCAGGTGGATTCTTTACCAGCTGAGCCACAAGGGAAGCCCAAGAATAGTGGAGTGGGTAGCCTAGTCCTTCTCTAGTGGATTTTCCCAACCCAGGAATTGAACTGGGTTCTCCTACATTGCAAGTAGATTCTTTACCAACTGAGCTATCAGGGAAGACTCTAACCTATCTATTTATTGATTTAATTGAATTGTTCATTCAATAGATATTTCTTGAGTACCCACTGTGTACCAGAACTTACCAGACTTTGTATCTGGAAATAGTAAGATAAACAAAACAGGCCCTAGGAGAGTTTATAGTCTGGTGAAAGAAGTAGATATGCACACAAATAGTTGTAATGCAATATGATAGTTTTATTAAAAGGAATATGTGTTGTGACCTCATGACACAATAGGGTAATCTGTTCAGCTTGTTGAAAAAGGAAAGGGGATTAAGGAAAGATTGACCCAAAATGCATTTTAAAGGATGAATAAGGAGTTTTGAGAGTCCTTTTTACTCTACTCAATTAATATACTATTTAATTTGTCATGATAATAAAAATATTATCTTTTCTTTGTGTGCTTGGCTTTTAAGATCTGTTTCTTATTTGTGATATCATTTTATGTGCTTTGCTAATTATTAGTCCTTTATTATTATACTGATTTTATTGCACTCAAGATTCCTAAATAACAGTAGCAACGACTATGAAATAGATGTCACTGAGAAGGTAACAGGCCAATTAAATATTTATTTATGTTTAAAAAAATAAAACATCATTCTAAGTCCTGAATAAGAGAAAATAATTTAAATAGTTTCATGGTTTTAAGTTAGACTTCTTACATATCAAAACTTGAAAAGCTATCTGTTCAACAATAGACTTATTTTCTTCATCATCTTTTCATTGTTTAAAACTCATTTGTGATGCAAAGTGAAAGTGAAGCCACTCAGTCCTGTCTGACTCTTTGCGACCCCAAGAGGCTCCTGGGTCCATGGGATTTTCCAGGCAAGAATACTGGAGTGGGCTGCCATTTAAAGAGAAACATCAAATAGTTGATTTTGCTACATGTTTACTAACATGTAGTAGTTTTTGCCCTTGTATCTCACTCACATGGAATCAACAATTGTATTTTTAAGAAAACTCCCCACTGGCAGGGGTCAAGACATCTTCTATCTCCTTTGATTTCTTAGAGTTATAAACAACACAATTTATTCTTCTTGTAACATGAAAATATAGGCATTGGTGAAAGTTCGTTAAAAACTAGCTGCTGGCAATTCAAACTCAGTGTGACTAAAAGAGCTTCCAGATTTGAATTATGAATTTGGGGGTGAAACAATATTCTTTCATTACATTATTCATTTCCTACTAGAAAACAGTACTTGAAATCCTGATTTCATTAATAAGAGGTAGTTAAAAATACTTTAGTGGAGTTGTTTTATTATTACTATTATTATTCCTATGGTAAATGAGAACCAGTCTCAAGCATAGCTGAATATGCCTGTGACATTCAGTTTCTGGAACACAACATAATTCACATTCAAAGAGGCAACTGTCCTCTTGTGAAACAAAGTGGAATCCATTAAGCAGACTCCCACAGTATCCCAAGCTTGGTGAATCACTAGGTGCAATCTCTCAGTGAAACTTCAACATTACTGTTAGCCAGGTACCCACAGGAGTTTCTCTCTATGTATAAGATTGTGATCTTTCCAATGTATAAATATAGTCATACAATTTAACAGCTCAAAATTCTTCAAACTCTCCTTCAGTATAAAAAGCTAAACATTTTTTTTCAATACAGTCGAGTTCATTCTATCTGCCTAGAGTTCCGTTTCAATTTTCTCCACTCCAGGCCTCAAACTTCACAGTCCAGCAACATTAATCTACTTTTAGAGCCTAGAATACATGCCGTGATCTTGCCTTTCCTTGTGCCTTTGAATATATTGTTTTCTCTACTCAGATGATGGTCCCCTTTGGTAAAACAATCTGTTAAATCATCTTCCCTTTGCCCAGGCAATTTTAAATACACAATTTTCTGTCTCACTGCAGTTTGCCCATGCAGTTCTAATATTCCTAAGATTGTATTATAATTGTTTGATATCTTTCCTCACACACACACACACACACACACAAAAGGTCTTGGAAGAGAAAATCTCTTTGTTTTTTCAGCCTTTACTATAGCATCTGGCCAATAAAAAAGACCCACAAATATGTGTGTGTGTATTTATATATATATTATATATATATATACATACATACCAGGGAAGCCCTATCCCTAGTATCTCAGTCAGTAAAGAATCTGCCTGCAGTGAAAGAGACCCAGGTTCCATCTCTGGGTTTGGAAAATCCCCTGGAGAAGGAAATGGCAATCCATTCCAGTATTCTTGTCTGGAAAATCCTAGAAACAGAGAAGCCTGGCAGGTACAGTCCATGGGCTCGCAAGAGTTGGACATGACTTAGTGACTAAACCAAACTATATAATACATACATACATACATATATATATATATGTAAAATATCACTTAGATGTGGAATCTAATAAAGCAAGCAGAACTTGTAAAAACATAGGTAGACTAGTGTTACCAGAGGCTGGGAGCTGGGGAAACTGCAGAAATTGTATAAGGGCATAAACTTACAATCAGTAGACAAATAAGTTTTGTAGATCTGATGTACAACATAGTGATTGTAGACAATAATACTGTGCTATAACATTCAACGTTGCTAAGAGACTAGATCTTAACTGTTCCCACCACAGAAATGATCATTTTTTTATAATAGTATTCTTTATTTTTACGATAGTACTTTAAAAAGATTTTGTTTACTCATTTATTTTTGGCTTCACTGGGTCTTAGTTGCTGCACAGAGGCTTCCTCTAGTTGTGATGAACGGGGGCTACTTTCTTGTTGCAATGAGTGGGCTTCTCATTGTGGTGGCTTCGCTTGCTGTGGGACACGGGCTTTAGTGCGCATGGGCTTCAGTAGTTGTGGCTCAGGGGCTCCAGAGAACAGAGTCAGTAGCCGTGGCACATGGGCTTAGCTGCCCTGTGGCGTATGGGGTCTTCCTGGACCAGGGATCAAATCCATGTTTCCTGCACTGAAAGGTGGATTCTTAACCACTAGATGAACAGAGAAGTCCCCGAAATGAGTATGTGACATGATAGAAGTGTCAGCTACCGCTATGGTGGTGATCATATTGCAATATACAAGTGTATCAAATCCACACTGTTGTACACCTTAGACTTACACACTGTTATAGTTCAACTATATCTCAATAAAAATAAATTTAAAATATATACATAAATGAATATTGCCCACTATTAGAAATAGTTACAATGCATATAAGATAAATAATGTTAGCTGATATTTGCTTTGTACTCATGTCCAGTCTAATGCAATGTGCTACATGTGCTTTGCCTCAAATTCTCACTGCAGTCCTGCCAGGTGGATTATATTATTTCTATTTTGTTCTTGAGAAAGTGAAGATCAGAGAGGTTAGCTGAATAGGCCACACATTGTCATTCAGCAGAACCAGATGTGAATCTAAAATCTGTCTGACTCCAGTGCTAGCTTTTTCCCCAGAACACCCGGCTGCTTTTTGAGTATTGTTAAGAACTTGAAAGACACAAATTAGATTTTGATTTATTCTTCTCCATTTCTTTCCAGCTCCAAGTACAGCCCAGTATGGAATTACCGGGAGCGCTGACGTTCTTTTCTCCTGCTGGTACCTTGTGTTGACACTGTCCTCTTTCACCAGCTTATTCTACCTGAAGAATGCCATTCTACAATAAATATAAAGACCCATAAAAGGCTTTTAAGGATTCTCTGAAAGTGCTGATGGCTGGATCCAATCTGGTACAGTTTGTTAAAAGCAGCGTGGGATATAATCAGCAGTGCTTACATGGGGATGATCGCCTTCTGTAGAATTGCTCATTATGTAAATACTTTAATTCTACTCTTTTTTTGATTAGCTACATTACCTTGTGAAGCAGTACACATTGTCCTTTTTTTAAGACGTGAAAGCTCTGAAATTACTTTTAGAGGATATTAATTGTGATTTCATGTTTGTAATCTACAACTTTTCAAAAGCATTCAGTCATGGTCTGCTAGGTTGCAGGCTGTAGTTTACAAAAAAACGAATATTGCAGTGAATATGTGATTCTTTAAGGCTGCAATACAAGCATTCATTTCCCTGTTTCAATAAGAGTCAACCCACATTTACAAAGATGCATTTTTTTCTTTTTTGATAAAAAAGCAAATAATATTGCCTTCAGATCATTTCTTCAAAATATAACATATCTAGATTTTTCTGCTCGCATGATATTCAGGTTTCAGGAATGATCCTTGTAATATAACTGGCTGTGCAGCTCTGCTTCTCTTTCCTGTAAGTTCAGCATGGGTGTGCCTTCATAAAATAATTTTCTCTTCATCTCCAACTAATAAAATGTTTTTGCCAAATTCTACAACTTGAAAGCAAAAATAAACCACAACGAAAAAGTTAATACTAACTATATCCTGTCTCTAAAGAACAAAGGAGCTATCAAATTGTAAAAATCTCTTCCCTCATTACCAATAGGGTTTTGAGAATTTTGCCCCGTGATAGCTCAGCTTTGTGATGAAAACAATTTAACCAACATAGTACAGGTAAATACACGGTATGATTTCTTTAGTTGTAGCTAAATGTTAGATTCACTTTGGGAGATAATTCCCTTTAAAATGATAGCACAGTCCATCCAAAACTGTCTGGCAATACAGCATCTTTTCCTTTCATTATTACAGGCCAAAATTTTTAACGTGGTTTGTCAGAAAGGACCCAAAGTCCAACTACCTAACATTAAATGAGATGGTAAACATTCAAAATTCATTTGGTTCTGTGGCAAATAAGTTGGTATGCTAGATATAGTGTTCCTGTGGACAGGAGCATTTTGCATATTTTCCAGCTGAAAACCTTACTCAGTTGATAGTTTGGCATACATGTTGTACAGAAATGCTCCAAAATATAACAAATATTCCATCCTAGTATGCAGCAGATCAATCCCTGAAATAACTAATTCTGTGGTTAAATCTTTCTCTATAGCCATGTCAGCTTAAACAAGCAAAGCTAAAATGAAAAAAAATTATCATGCTTTATTTCTTACATGATATATGTAAGATGTGTTCAGATGAAGATAAGGCATTAGTGATGAAGAATGTCTTAAAATAAATTAATTTCTAAATTATCATAGATTTTAAATTATTTCTATCACAAAGAATGAAAACTACATTTTTGAAGGAAAATGCTGTTATTCTACAAGTATTATATTACAAGAATAGTTCGATGGTTTACTCTTTACTACAGACAGCCCATAGCCTCGAAAGTCACGTGCAAGTTTGATAAAGTTACCAAGTTTACTATCCCTAGAGAAATTTCTGCAAATAGTTCCCTTTTGCAAGTTATAACAACACCTGCTAATCTAGTTAGAAACAAGATATTTCACAGAGGTTGTATACATTTAAGATATCTAGTGTAGATAAGCAAAATATAAGTAAAATTTTGTCCCAAAGTACAACATAAATCTATTTTAATTAAACATGTGAATCCTAAATGAGGAGGCATATATATACAACATTTCCACAAAATGGCAATTATATGGCATAATGCTATTAAATTTGCTATAATAATTTATTATGTTATTTTGACTGATACACTGAGAAAGGTTTTTACAAAAACCACATATAACATTTGAACTTTGATTATCATTGATTTGCTTTTCAAAATCTTTTTGTGGAATTGGTGAGTAAACTACAGAATATTTTTTGTGTGTATTGCAGCTTTAAAGTGGCACACTCCATAATAATCTACTTACTAGAAATAGTGGTGCTACCACAGAAGTGTTAACCATCAGTACCATTGTTTGGGAGAAAGAAACAGATCAAGAATGCATATTATACAGTGATCGCTTTCCTAGAGTAAAAATACCTCCTCTTTGTAAGGTTTGTAGGGTAAATGTGAGGTAAACTGAGGTATAAACTATGGATGAACCAAATAATTAGTTCAAAGTGTTGTCATGATTCCGAATTCGTGGAGTCTGGTGTTTTTCCCATAGAATGTGACAGAAGTACAGTCATAGCTCAGTAGCTATATGTATTTGCCTTTATGTTAGAAGAGATTTTCTTGAGTGACATTTTTAAATAGAGGAGGTATTCACTATGTTTTTCTGTACCAAGCAGCATTCCTAGTTGTTAGGCCCCTGGACAGAGTGAAATCATGAGTATTTATGAGTTCAATATTGTTCAAATAAGGCTACAGTATTTGCTTTTTTGTGTGAATGTATTGCATATAATGTTCAAGTAGATGACTTTACATTTATGGACATTTGAAATGTCTGATTACTCCATTTTATCAGTCCTGATTGTACAAGATTGTTGCAATTTCAAACTAGCAGTTTTATGAAACTGATTTATCTTTTGATCTATAACAATTTTTCTAGCTCTTCATTTCAGCATTATATTTCTACAGGTTCGATTTGTGGGACTCTTTTTGTTGCCCCTGAATTTTTTTCAAAGAAAGAAAAAAAAAGAAAAAGCAGTTGAGAAAGTAGAGTAGAAAGAAAAAAGACTGAAAGGGGGAAAAGGGAAAGGGAAAAGACAAAAGCAAGGAAGGAAAAGAAGGAAAGAGGGAAGAAGAAAGGAGGCTGGGAGGGAGGGAAGAGCCCGAATATTAGGGTAGTCGACGTAATTCACTTGCATTCTTTTAACTGCAACTGGTGTAATTATGTTTTATTTACAATGATCCCATTTGAAACAGAAGTCCTGTTACACCACTGAGTTACTATTATGCAACAATTGTATAATGGAAAGTACTGCCCAAACTACAGTATTGTGTTATGGCGGGGACACTACAAGAGTTGAGAGAGAGAGAACATGAAACTTAAAGCCACTGTTGGGGAGTTCAAACTTAGCTGAAAAATTAATGCTTCATCATAACATTTAAGCTATATCTAGAAAGTAGACTGGAGAACTGATAAAATTACCAGATAATTCAGGACAATATATATAAATACCCCAGTGTGTGAACTCAGAAAACTCTGAGAAATTTATCAAAGCCAATTATCTATATTGATTAAATTTACTGAATACCTGTTAATTTATCCATTGTGCTTAGCTTTGTGACACAGCCGAAAGTTATCTATTTAATCTTTTCAATAAAAATTGTTTTTTGAAATTCAGAAATGATTTAAAAAGAGGTCAGGTTTTTAACTATTTATTGAAGTATGTGGATGTACAGTATTTCAATAGATATGAATATGAATAAATGGTATGCCTTAAGATCCTTTGAATATGTATTTACTTTAAAGACTGGAACAAGCTCTTCCTGTCTTTTAGTAAAACATCCATATTTCATAATCTGATGTAAAATATGTTGTACTGTTTCCGATAGGTGAATATAAAGTCAGTTTATCAATTCAAATATGTACTTGACTCATTTGAAAATTCTACTAATTTGAGGGAAAAGGGAAGAAATAGTAAACATATTTCTGCTGTTCCCTTCTTTTCTGTTGCTTCCACTCTACCACACTCGCATCTTTCAGACACTCCAAAGCAACACAAGATGAAAATGTTAGATGCTGCAATTTAAAAAGGATCCACTTTGTAGCCTTTCCCTCTGTTACTGATTCCCCAAAGGTCTAACAAGCTGAACTACATCTAGCCTGAAGAAGAAATTTTCTGGAAAGATTTTATTTTCAATTATTTAGAACTTTTACCTCCTAAAATGCATCACAGTAAGCAACAAAGACTGATGATGAAATCTTGTTGGTTTTACAGACTAAAAACATCTGAAAACGGAAATGCCTATAGAAGTTAGGCAGAGAGTACAATTTCATGAGATTGCTGAGTATAAAACAAGGAGTATATATCCCACTTCAAGGCATTCAGATACTATTCCAATAAAAACACCTTGCTTTCCAAACAAAATGTGATTTGACTGAAAGCCCATAGTTTGTAACAGCTGTAACGTTTGTGTAAAATGAGGGCCACTCCAAATGAATGATTTAACCTCTCTTTTCCAAATCTGTCCATTTATACTCATCATGCAAATAAAAGGGAACAATGTGGTAGATAAAATAACAAACTGTGAAAAAGATTTACACTTGATGCATTAAGCTATTTTAAAGTATGGGTGTCATTGCCGTTCTGTGAAAACCATATCTACCAAATCTCCTTCCCTTTTCAAAACCAAAAACATGCACAAATAAACATCTTATTTTCCCTCTGGCTCATTATTTCTCCCTTTGTAATTTTTATTCTGCAAACAATCACATAGGAACATAAGTATCAAGTCTCAGACTCTGAAAGCTAGCATGTGAAGCAGAACTATTTTTCTCCCTGAATATCAGAGGTCAAAACACAGATACTTCAAAATGACATCCAGCTACTCAAAAGATAATTACTTACTTTTGCCTGGCAGGCAGAAATTTAAAAATTTTAAGAGAAAAACTTCCAAGAATAATTCATTCAAGATAATATAATTTGATTCAAATACCAGAGTATCAGTGTACTCACCCTGAACTTCCCAAGACGCATACACCTTCACACTCATATGCACTTTTCCCTAATAATCCCAGATTTATGGAAAATATTTAGCAATTGACATATAGAGTAGAAAAAGAAAAAAAAAACGCAAATGAATGAAATGAATACTTTGCATTCTTCCTGGAAAGGAAGAAAGAGGGAACAGATTTCAGTTTTCAACCTAAAAGCTTCTTCCACAGTTCTCCTAAGACTACCATGACTCTCCCAAGGCCTTCAGCCTAAGAATTCTACTCATTTGTGCTCACCTCAGAGACAGAAATGTCAGCTAGAATTACTTCTAAAGCGTCACACTATCGCTATCTTGAATTTTACCATGGCAAAGTAATTTAGCAGACATTAAATGTACTTTAAAACATTGTTATTGTCTCATTGATGATGAAGCAAGATTCATAAATTTTAAATCACTTGCTGAAGGTTATACTTCTACTAAGTGGCAGATTTGAACCAAATGTGCAATGCAGAATACTCCCAATTTATTTCAATATCCATGAGCCTCCTTAGAAATAAATATGACCACATTACTAGCTTTGCAAACAATATATGTACATTTATATTTATATACAAGTAACTTTGTTTACATGTATTTTTTTCCCTTTAATGCCATCCCTTTATTTTCCAAAGCTTCCAGAAGTTATGTGGTTTAAAGATGAATCACATTATACATCTCATCTAAAAATTTGGGTGTGCAACTGCCTTTGGACACATAGCCCTTGATAATATTAGGCCCATCACACCAAATGGAGGCTTTTGTCATAAGCATATGTATCTTTTTTATATAGCATTTTGCAAAAGCCTACCAAGTTTTGAATAACCCACTGACTATTCCTCAGGCATCTGCAATCAACAGAATCCTTAGAGAAATGGTAAGTAGAATATATACACACATTTTTTTAAAATACACAATAGAATACTGATTTTAATCTTAAGCGATGTTGTTTGAGCCAATTTATGCCAAAATACTAATTATATGCACATCTGTTTGTGCTGGGGCAGGAGAATGAGAGAAAGATTCTAATTTTAGAAATTAAACTATATACAACCTAAGGAATACACTTGATTTTGTTGTCAAAATAGAAACATAATGCAAATCCTGTAAATGTCACTCTAGTCTGAAAAAACAGAAAGCAAAGCTTTCATATACATGTAAAATGAACACATCAATTCATTAATGAAGGATGCGGGAAATCTGGGTTCCATCCCTGGGTCACGACATTGTGGAGAAGGGACTGCAACCTGCTCCAGTATTCTTGCCTGGAGAATGGCATAGACAGAGGAACCTGACAGGCTATAGTCCATTGGGTTGCAAAGAGTCAGACATGATTGAGCGACTATCACTTTCAAGAAGTTACAAGTGGATAAAAGGACAATCCAAAGAACAGGAACATTTATAGATCAAGAAAATTGAAATTAATATGTTTATAGAGGCAAAACTGGATTCTTCCAGAGTAAGGAGAAGAATTAAGTTGTAACCTTAACCAACAGAATTTATTTATGTATTGGATGACAAGATACACTTTGCCTTGCTATCATTACATCTTGTAAAATTGTTCAAGTGTAGTGAAAGGTGGAGTCTCCATAGAATCAGAACCAGGTAAACTGCAAGGGTGTTTGCTAAGGAGTGTGTGGGTTTTTCATGCACACAGCTTTTCCCTTAAAATAATGAGATACAAAAGTCTTAAAAGCACATGAATTAAATGAATTGCCAATATTTTAAGGTTTGAGAATATAACCTCTATTGTAATGATTCAGATAAAACCACATTATATCTACTAGTTTACATTTTCTGTATTCTAATTACTCATTTTCTTCCTTAATCACAAACCAATATCCAATAGTTTGAGACATAGAAGGAGAAGTAAGCGATTAAAATATAACAAGGATGACATTCTTCAATAATCTTCCTTGTTGAAAAATGAATATATTTTGAACACTTGTTAAAAGAAAAAGTATTTATCATTTGGAGGGAGGAGCATTTAATTCTTGGGATAACAGGAATTTTTATGAAAAATAAGGAGAATGAAGTAACAGTTAAGATGGCAATATCTCTTCAACCAAATACAACAGTAGTGTTGAAAACACTGCAAGACACCGTTGATGAACTGAATGGTCTGCTTCTACTTACTGCTAATGAACCTAGTACTTGCAGATTTTGGTTTGGTAGAAGCTACAGGAGGTAACATGGTTCGTTAGGCTTTCAAAGCTTTAAAATGTTAAAGGAGGTGGTTTTCCTCCTTCATTTCTAGTGAATTGCTAAAAGCATCATGATGTTCCTAAGTGGAACTTTGAATTTGTTAGTTTCTTTATTATTTTCGACTTTTTTACATTCAAAAAGTTAACTTTACACTAAATGCAGCATACTTCAACTTCCTGCAGGTTTGAATTGTGCCTAAGCAAATACTCCAAGCACATGGAATTTCCTGAGAAAATTTCTGGACCTTATTTTAGAAAAAGGACTTAAGCAATATTCTTTACAGACTGGAATATGCTAATAAAAAGAGCAGTTTTCTTGATTGCACCTGATAGAATCCATAGAACTCTTACATAGTTTTCTAAGTAGTTTCATAAATGTAGGTTGCAGTTGCCCTGAAACTTGACATCTCCCTACTACACATTTGACAAGTGACCTGGCAAAAAATGCAGTCAATAGCTCATTTATGACGTACTCAAGAAATTGTTGCCAGAGATTTGAAACTGCTTCAAGCTGATGTCTTTCAAAACAAAGCTCATACTCACACATACAAACACAAAATCACGTTGCTGTCAGTGATCTGGAAAATAAGCTTCCAAGCCAGCCATGTGGTATTCTGGATAATTCAAAAAACGAAGAAGAAATGACAGCAGTGCAGCCAACAGTTTCTGTTTCTGTTTCACTTGCTAAGATTTTCTCATAAGTAACGTCTTGCGATTTAATTAATCAGAAGGTGGCACCTGCTTTAACTGCCGATATGGAGAAAAGGAGATTTTTTTTTGGAATAAAATTTATTTTTGGAAATACATTTTTCCTGTTGATACTATGTAACTAGTTTATTATGCTTTTGGAAGTCTTACTATCTAATAATTTTAAATGTTGACAAAGAGAAAGACTGGGGTTTTTTTTCAACTTGGAATAATTTTTTTTCCTGGAAATGTGTATTTCCAACTTTTGGATAGACAAACGTGCATGTATGTTCACAAATTTCTATTCTCTCATAATTCAATTGTAACAATATATTGACAAAACCTTTATGGTTTAATATGTGATGGAAATATATCTTTCACCAAGTAACACAAGAACTTATATAATTATCTCCATTTTTACATTGAGCTGCTCAGCTAATATCTCAGGCTAGCATCATTTCAAGAAGAGTCTAGCATCTGTTGATTATGAATATGTTAAAAATCAACTTAGTTTAGAATAAGAAGACATTTATTTAATTTTTGTCAGATAACTCATGACACTCATCCTTTCAGGCATTCATTCTACAAGAAAGTGTGATTATATAACCTTTGAAGAGACTTTTAAAAGGAATTAACTGATATTGTTAATCTGGATGTTTACAAGACAACCACCAAACTAAAGCAAAAGGTCTCTGTTTCTCTAATGCTTTCTCTAGGAAGCCAATCTCACCTTAAATTTGGAAAAAGAGAGAAGGAGGCAAAAAAAAAAGGAGGGAAAAAAGGAGGAAGAAAAGGACAGAGGGAAGAAGCAGCAAGGGAGGAGGGAGAGAGAGAGAGAAATTAACAATGTATTTTCTGTTCTGAAAAATAATAGGGAAATGTTCCCAAGGAAAGACGTGTGTGTGTGTGTGTGTGTGTGTGTGTGTACTTACTGCCTGCTCAGATCTAATGAACAACAACGCCTTTTCTTTGCAATATGACTTCAGTTTCCACACTTATCATTACTAAATACAGTGAGGCAAATAAAGTTTTCTATTCTGTATTTTGCAATTGTCATTCCTCTTATTTCTTTAAAAGTTTAATTGACATTCATCTATAATAGATTTTGGGTATTTTATCATACTGTTTTCTGAAGAAAATATGACTATTTCATTTTATCACACATAATGAAAGAGAAAAAACATCCATTGCTCTGTGACTTGGAGAGTTAATAGTGAATTCTCATAAGAAATTGCTTAGTAATAAAATAAAATCTGAATTTGAATATGTTACCACTTTGTAAATATTCACAGTAAAATAAAGAGTCAGATCTTCTATAATTGTCAGGAATAAAATTTTGGGGATGTTTGAAAAAAATCCCCAAAGCCCTGTGAATTTAACTGTTTTAACTTCAGGCTTTCAGAAAAACTGAAAAACATTTTTCAAATGTAAATAAAACTTTATTTTAAGGAGTCTCAATATTTTATGTCTGTGATACCAGTATAGTCACATGTCATAGTTGATCGATCTTGGTTGCAAACAACAGAAACAGATTGGCTAGTTTGAGCAGAAAAGGAATTCATATACTCTTGGATAACTCTCAGAAAGATGGAAAACCTGGAGAACAGGATGACATCAATACAGGAAATGCAACCCAAAATGCAGCCAATAGATTGCCAAGCACACAGGTAAGATCATGCTACAGGTAAGGATAACATTGTCATGGACATCTGTCATCTCCTTTGGAGTCTCAGCTCTACTACTGCTATTCTGAGTAATGTCTAAATATTTTCATATCTGCTTCATTTACCCAAGATCCAAAATCCAGACCAGTTGACCAAACCTCAGTTTATATAATTAAGAACTAAGTCCTCTCACTTGAATTTTAGAAGCAAGAGGAGGGGCCCTTTCTTTCACTAAGATTCATTCGTAGAAGACGTTTCCAAGTGATAGAGTGCTTGGATACTACCTAGCCAATATATGAAAAAGGCCATTACATGTGCTCTAAGCAGGTGAGCTTATAAAAACTTGTATGTGAAAGGTATATATTTGCTGTCAAGCTAATTTAGTGGAGAGTCTCTATTTTAACTATTATCTAAGAAAATAGCTCAATTATATCTACATAGTTAGATTTTTCTATACAAAATTCTTTGGCTTATTATAATGAATATATTGAACAATCTATCAGATTTTCTATTTTATTTGATGTAATCTTGAATAGTGGAGTTGATGTGAATTTTAAGCTTAATTCGTAAATAATAATAAATTCAATTTGGGGAGGTAGATTTATATAGATAGATATGTTGTTGCTGTTGTTCAGTCCTCAGTCATGTCTGACTGTTTGCAACCCCATGGACTGCAGCGCTTCCCTCTCCTTCACTGTCTCCTGGAGCTTATTCAAACTCATGTCCATTGAGTCAGTGATGCAATCCAACCATCTCATCCTCTGTCATTCCTTTCTCCTCCTGCCCTCAATCTACCTCAGCGTCAGGGTCTTTTCAAATGAGTCAGTTCTTCCCATCGCATGGCCAATATTGCAGTTCCAACTTCAGTGTCAGTCCTTCCAATGAATATTTAGGACTGATTTCCTTTAGGATCAACTGGTTCGATTTTCTTGCAGTTCAAGGGACTCTCAAGAGTCTTCTCCAACACCACAGTTCAAAAACATCAATTTTTCAGCGTTCAGCTTTCTTTATAGTCCAGCTCTCACATACATACATAACTACTGGAAAACCAGTACCTTTGACTAGACAGACTTTTCTCAGCAAATATCTCTGCTTTTAATATGCTAAGTTGGTCATAGCTTTTCTTTCACGAAGCAAGCATCTCTTAATTTTATGGCTGCAGTCACCATCTGCAGTGATTTTGGAGCNAAAGTAAAAGCACATTAATTAGTTGGATAGCATATTCATGGCTAATTATTTTGTAGGTCCTTTATTTAATACCAAAATGGACAATGAGGGACTACAGTCAGAGAAATAGGTGCCATTATTTTCCTAATGCAATGGGCTTTAAATCTTGGGGAAAATGATTAAAGCTCCTGTATCTACCCATATTTCTTAACAATCAGTTATTATTCAGTCACTCAGTTGTGTCTGACTCTTTGGGACCCCATGAACTGTAGCACATCAGGCTTCCCTGTCCTTTACTGTCTCCTGTAGTTCACTCAAATTCATGTCTACTGAGTCAGTGATGCCATCCAACCATCCAGTCCTCTGCCACCCCATTCTCTTCTGGCCCTCAATCTTTCCCAGTATCAATCTTTTCCAATGAGTTGGCTTTTTGCAGCAAGTGGACTGAGTAGTCTGACTCAAAATGTGATATTCTTTTATTCACCACACATTTGGTGGGTGCATACTTTTACCAAAACAGTCTTATTGTATAAGGATGAAGGATCACAATAGATGGAAAGAGATCCAAAATGATTAGAACACAAATTTTACAAAGTTTGCAACATAACATCACAACACAAACACTGCAAATATGTTTGTGATGTGTTTGGGGAGTACTGAAGACACAGCAATTAACTGTATGCAGGAGGCAGAAAAGACTTCCCAGAAGAGCTGACCCTGAAGTTTGATCTTGCAATATGGCAATGTTGTACTGATTGTAAACTGCAATACAATTTTGATAAATATGAGATTGATTCCCCATTTAGAGCAATGTATGTCAAAATAGTAAAATTCATTTTAATTTATGGCCAAAACGTTACCACTTATATACATCAAATGCAAAACATTACCACTTATATATATCAAACGCAAAACATTACCACTTATGTACATCAAATGGAAATCTGACACCCACTGCCTCCCACCATTTCTTTCTTCCCATCCCTGTTGAAGTCACTGTAGTCAGGTTTCTGTTCCTACACCTCAGTAAAACTCTGTGTCATAAGTGATCTTCATGTTGTTAAATCTAAATGTAATCTCTCAGTCCTTTTCTTACTTGACCTGGTTACTATATTACTTGAAGAAAGTGAAAGTTGCTCAGTCAGTGTCCGACTCTGCGATCCCGTGGACTGTACATGGAATTCTCCAGGCCAGAATACTGAGTGCGTAGCCTTTCCCTTCTCCAGGGGATCTTCCCAACACAGGGATTGAACCCAGGTCTCCTACATTGCAGGCAGATTCTTTATCAGCTGAGCTACAAGGGAAGCCCAAGAACACTGGAGTGGGTAGCCTATCCCTTCTCCAGGGGATCTTCCCAACCCAGGAATCGAACCAACCCAGGTTTCCCACATTATAGGCGGATTCTTTATCAACTGAGCTATCAGGGAAGCCTGCTTATTCCTTCTTAAAATATATTTTAAAAATTATTTTCAATATTCAGCTTCCATAAAACCACGTGTCTATTTTTCTCCTTTTTAGCTACTCCTTTTCAGATTCCTTCTTTTCTTACAAATGAGGGTACATTCCTCAAACTGCTTCTTTTTCTGCTTCACTCAATACTAGGAGATATTATTTAATCTCTCAGCTTTAAGTGGTCTCTGTATGCTGCTCCATATCTGTATCTCCAGCTGAAAAGTGAGCACCAAATTCAAGACTGACGTACCCAACCACACACTCGGTAGCTCCACTTGTAACGGTCAAGGAAACATCCACACTTAATGGTGTTAAACTTGATTTTTGCATATTTCTCTATAAACTAGACCCTCCTGCTGTCATCCTAATCTCAGGAAATGGAATTCCATTCTTTCAGCTGTTTAAACCATAAAATCTCAAGTCATCTCTGACATCTTTCTCTTAGACTCCACATCTGGTTCATCATTAAGTCCTGTCAACTCTAACTTCAAAATATATCTAGAACATGATGAATTCTCTTCGCTACCCTGGTCTCAGCCACATGGTTGCTGGCCTGGATTTTCATAAAAGGCTTTGAACTGGTCACTCTGATTCTAGTCTAAGCTTCGTCACTGTATTTCAATATTGGAATCATAGCAAACCTGTCAGATCTGCTAAAAACCCTCTCATACCTCTCATATTTCTCCATATCACTAAGTAGAGCCAAAATTTTTGCTATGAATCTCAAAGTCCTGTGTTATCCAATATTTCATTTTCCCTATGCTATAAATCCCTATAACTCATCCCCATAGTCATTCAACTCCCGTTACACTAGCCTTCATAATGTTTTTCAAACAGCCCAAACATGCTCCCACTTCCAGTATCCACATGTGCTCTTCCTTCCACCTGGAATGAACTTCCCCGCAGATCAGCAGGGATTGATCCATACTTTTCTTTAGTGGGAAAAAAAAAGAGAGAGAGAGAGAATGAAAGTCACTCAGTCATGTCTAACTCTGTGATTCCATGAACTGTAGCCTGCCACGTTTCTCTGTCCATGGAATTCTCCAGGCAAAACTACTGGAGTGGGTTGCCAATTCCTTCTCCAGGGGATCTTTCCAACCCAGTTACTGAACCTGGGTCTCCTGCATTCCAGGCAGATTCTTTACCATGTGAGCCACCAGGGAAGCCACTTTCCTTTAGGTCATTCCTCAACTTCACCTTTTCAGTGAAATCTTACTCTTTCTAAAAGTGTAATTTCTATCATAATTATTTGTATCCCACTTTGTTTTCATTTTCTCTTTTAGTACTTGTAACTGTCATTATGTAATTTACTCATTTATCTTTTTTTTATTTTTTGTCTTTCCCAACAGATTATGCTTCATTATGACAGAGAAATTTTTATGTTTTTTTCACTATATCTCTAATATTTAGAAGCAGTGTCTGACACATAATAGATGTTCAATAGATGCTTGTTAAATAAATACGAGTATATAGCAGAGATTCAGGATTATAGAAATAAGAATCAGTACTGAGTTTTTATTCTTCTGTGTTCTGAAAGAAAGAAGTATGAATATGTATGCTGTTGTTTAGTTGCTAAGCCATGTCTAACTCTTTGTGACCCCATGGGTGCAGCCCACCAGTCTCCTCTGTCCATGGGATTTCCTAGGCAAGGATACTGGAGTGGCTTGCCATTTCCTTCTCCAGGAGATTGTCTTGACCCAGGAATTGAACTTGTGTGTCTTTAATTGGCAGGCAGATTCTTTACCACTTAGCCACCATATTTTCTGCTAAATCAGAGGCCCTGTCAACTGGGAGGAGTGTGAGAGCAATGCATCAGGTATGAATCCCTGTCCCAAAGTCTACACTGATTTCTTCCCAGGCAAGAATTCCAGCTAAAAGTTGAGGTGATGACAGTTCTAAAGCTGAACTTTAACAAATATTGGCATTCTTTTCATGAAAGAATGTGTTTCCCAACTTTTCCTCTATTTTCTCTAAAAACCCTGGCCAAAGGCTCATTTTATTTGGCTTGATGTTTCTAATTGGGATTATTCTCTCCACTGAAGGATTTGCAAATATATACATGGTCAACCTCGTGCATAATATTGTGATTTTGCCACCTCATGTTCTCTTAGCTTCCAAGAATTCATACAAAATATTTTAACCAGAATATATAAAATTAACTACCTTGGCTTTCAAACAATTTCAATTAAAATCAGCAACACACTATGCTAGATTTCTTAATCTTAAAAATTACTATTTTCAGTGGGATTTTTAAAAGTTATCGATCTCGACTGGTATTTTTTTTTTAGATGCTCTAACTTATATAATGGCAACCCACTCCAGTATTCTTACCTGGAGAATCCCATGGACAGAGGAGCCTGGCACGCTGCAGTCCATGAGGTCGCAAGAGTCAGATATGACAAAGCCACTAAACCACCACCACACTAAACTTATATAACAGAAAAAAGTTGAGATCTCAGTCATTTATCTTGACAGAAATTTACTTTTAATTTATGCCAGAACCAGGTATGTAACAGCACACCTGAGGTGACAGGTACTTTCTTCCATGGAGATATTCAAGGACCAGCTGATGAAGCCTCCACAATCTTCCACATTCAACTTTATTTAGTTTAGTTGCTCAGTCGTGTTCAACTCTTTATGACCTCATGGACTGCAGCATGCCAGGCCTCCCAGTCCATCACCAGGTCGCAGAGTGTACTCAGACTCATGTCCATCGAGTCAGTGATGCCATCCAACCATCTCATCCTGTCATACCCTTCTACTCCTGCCTTCAATCTTTCCCAGCATCAGCTTTTCAAATAAGTCAGCTTTTCACATCAAGTGGCCAAAGTATTGGAGTTTCAGCTTCCAATGAACACTCAGAACTGATCTCCTTTAGGATGAACTGGTTGAATCTCCTTGCAGTCCAAGGGACTCTCAAGAGGCTTCTCCAACACCACAGTTCAAAAGCATCAATTCTTCAGTGTTCAGCTTTCTTTAGAGTCCAACTCTCACATCCATATATGACTACTGGAAAAACCATAGCTTTGACTAGACGGATCTAACAAGTAGAGTCCATAAAATATATACAAATGATCATTTCTCAAGTATTTGAGATATTTTTCTCTATTTATATTTTATAAATCTCTCTGCCACTTTCAGAATATTTTTATTGATAGGGAGCTTAAATCACTATCTTATTTTGACCACCAATTCTCCACTCAGAATAAGTAAATGAGTTTCCATTAATTTAATGTTAAAACTAATGTTACTGTTGAAGCCTGCCTTGGAGAATTTTGAGCATTACTTTACCAGCATGTAAGATGAGTGCAATTGTACGGTATTCGAGCATTCTTTGGCACCTTTCTTTGGGACTGGAATGAAAACTGATCTTTTCCAGTCCTGTGGCCAATGCTCAGTTTTCCAAATTTGCTGGCATGTTGAGTGCAGCATTTTCACAGCATCATCTTTTAGGATTAGAAGTAGTTCAACTGGAATTCCTTCACCTCCACTAGCTTTGTTTGTAGTGATGCTTTCTGAGGCCCACTTGACTTTGCATTCCAGGATTTCTGGCTCTAGCTGAGTGATCACACTCTCGCAGTTATGTGGGTCATGAAGATGTTTTTTGTATAGTTCTGTGTATTCTTGCCACCTCTTCTTAATATCTTCTGCTTCTGTTAGGTACATACCATTTCTGTCCTTTATTGTGCCCATTTTTGCATGAAATGTTCCCTTGGTATCTCTAATTTTCTTGAAGAGATCTCTAGTCTTTCCCATTCTATTGTTTTCCTCTATTTCCTCTTTGCACTGATCACTGAGGAATGCTTTCTTATCTTTCCTTGCTATTCTTTGGAAATCTACATTCACTTGGATATATCTTTCCTTTTCTCCTTTGCCTTTAGCTTCTCTTCTTTTCTCAGCTATTTGTAAGCCCTCTTTAGACAACCATTTTGCTTTTTTGCATTTCTTTTTCTTGGGGGTGGTCTCGATCCCTGTCTCCTGTACAATGTCATGAACCTCCATCCATAGGTCTTCAGGCACCCTGACTATCAGATCTAATCCCTTGAATCTATTTCTCACTTCCACTGTATAATCAGAAGGGATTTGATTTAGGTCATACCTGAATGGTCTAGTGATTTTCCCTACTTTCTTCAATTTAAGTCTGAATTTGGCAATAAGGCGTTCATGATTTCAGCCACAGTCAGTTCCTGGTCCTGTTTTTGCTGACTGAATAGAGCTTCTCCGTCTTTGGCTGCAAAGAATATAATCAGATTTTCATATTGACCATCTGGTGATGTCCATGTGTACAGTCTTCTCTTGTGTTGTTGGAAGAGGATGTTTGCTATGACCAGTGCATTCTCTTGGCAAAACTCTGTTAGCATTTGCCCTGCTTCATACTGTACTCCAAGGCCAAACTTGCTTGTTACTCCAGATATTTCTTGACTTCCTACTTTTGCATTCCAGTACTCTATAATAAAAAGGATATCTTTTGGAGGTATTAGTTCTAGAAGGTCTTGTAGGTCTTCATAGAACTGTTCAACTTCAGCCTCTTCAGCATTACTGGTCAGAGCATAGACTTGAATTACTGTGATATTGAATAGTTTGCCTTAGAAACGAGCAGAGATCATTCTGTCATTTTTGAGATTGCAATCAAGTTCTCTTTTGTTGACTCTTCAGACTCTTTTGTTGACGATGATGGCTACTCCATTTCTTCTAAGGGATTCTTGCCCACAGTAGCAGATATAATGGTCATCTAAGTTAAAGGCAGCCATTCCAGTCCATTTTGGTTGGCTGGTTGGCATTCAATATCCAGCTGGCAGGCAAAGGAGAGAGTGTGGAGGAGCATACTGGGAGTTTTTATGAGATAGGCTTAGACATGACATAAATCATATCTATAGTGCATCAGCCAGCACTCAGACTTCCAGCTTCTTCCTATGTAAAGTGAGTCTGGAAAACCAGTACCAAAGAAGAAAGGGAAACTGATTTTTTAAATTTAGCCCGTCTCTGCCACAATCTCCACTGTTGGTCACTAATATCCGTTTTCCCTTTTGCTCCTGCATATAGAACTAATTCATCCACTCTCGTAAAATCCTATACAGTCACTGGATTCAGGCTGATGTCTAGTATCTTCTAGTGATATTAATACAAAAGCTCTCCATTAAATTTAAATGTGGCTCTTATGAATATAAAACAACATATTTCCATCTTAAACTCCCGAACCATATACATACCCACTTTACTAAGGTAGTGAAAAAATAAATAAAATTTTCCATTCAGAAAAAGAAAATAATGACTATGGCAAGAATTTGTCAGTTCAGTTCAGTCAGTTGTGTCCGACTCTTTGTGACTCTATGGATTGTAGTATGCCAGGCTTCCCTGTCCTTCACCAACTCCTGGAGCTTGCCCAAACTCATGTCCATCAAGTCGGTGATGTCATCCAACCATCTCATTCTCTGTTGTCCCCTTCTCCCCCTGCCTTCAACCTTTCCCAGCATCAGGATCTTTTCCAGTGAGTCAGTTCTTTGCATCATGTGGCCAAAGTATTGCAGTTTCAGCTTAGCATCAGTCCTTTCAGGATTGATTTCCTTTAGGATGGACTGGTTGGATCTTCTTTCAGTCCAAAGGACTCTCAAGAGTCTTCTCCAACACCACAGTTCAAAAGTATCAATTCAGTATCATGCATCGAACACTGGCTGGTGCACTGAGATGACCCAGAGGGATGGTACGGGGAGGGAGGAGGGAGGGGGTTCAGGAAGGGGAACATGTGTATACCCTTGGTGGATCATGTTGATGTATGACAAAACCAATACAACATTGTAAAGTAATTAGCCTCCAATTAAAATAAATAAATTTTTATTTAAAAAAAAATATCAATTCTTCAGTGTTTAGCTTTCTTTATAGTCCAGCTCTCACATCCATTTGGAGAAGGCAATGGCACCCCACTCCGGTACTCTTGCCTGAAAAATCCCATGGATGGAGGAGCCTGGTGGGCTGCAGTCCATGGGGTCACTAGGAGTCAGACATGACTAAGCGACTTCACTTTCACTTTTCACTTTCATGCATTGGAGAAGGAAATGGCAACCCACTCCAGTGTTCTTGCCTGGAGAATCCCAGGGACGGGGGAGCCCGGTGGGCTGCTGTCTATGGGGTCACACAGAGTCGGACACGACTGAAGCAACTTAGCAGCAGCACATCCATTCATGACTACTGGAAAAACCATAGCTTTGACTAAAAGGACATTTGTTGGCAAAGTAATATTGCTGCTTTTTAATATGCTGTCGAGGTTGGTCATAGGTTTTCTTCCAAGGAGCAAGTGTCTTTTAATTTCATGGCTGCAGTCATCATCTGGAGTGATTTTGGAGCCCAAGAAAAAAAAAGCCTGTCACTGTCTCTACTGTTTCCCCATCTATTTGCCATAAAGTGATGGGACCAGATGCCATGATCTTCATTTTTTGAGTGTTGAGCTTTAAGCCAGATTTTTCACTCTCCTCTTTCACTTGCATCAAGAGGCTTTTTAGTTCTTCTTCATTTTCTGCCATAAGGGTGGTGTTATCCACGTATCTGAGGTTATTGATATTTTTCCTGGAAATCTTGATTCCTCTTGTGCTTCATCCAGCCCAGCATTTCATATGATGTACTCTACATATAAGTTAAGCAAACAGGGTGACAATAGACAGCCTTGACATACTCCTTTCCCAATTAGAAACCAGTCTGTTGTTCTGTATCCAGTTCTAACTGTTCCTTCTTGATCTGCATACAGATTTCTCAGAAAGCAAGTAAGGTAGTCTGGTATTCCCATTTCTTGAATAATTTTCCACAGTTTGTCGTGATCTATACAATCAAAAGCTTTGGTGTAATTAATAAAGCAGAAATAGATGTTTTTCTGGAATTCTCTTGCTTTTTCTATGATCCAGGTGTTGCTGGCAATTTGATCTCTGGCTCTTCTGCCTTTTCTAAACACAGCTTGAACATCTAGAATTCACAGTTCACATACTGTTGAAGCATGGCTTGGAGAATTTGGGGAATTTCTTTGCTAGCATGTGAGATGAGTGCAATTGTGTGGTAGTTTGAACAATCTTTGGCATTGCTTTTCTTTGGGATTGGAATGAAAACAGGCCTTTTCCAGTCTTGTGATCTCCAAATTTGCTGGCATATTGAGTGCAGCACTTTCACAGCATCATCTCTCAGGATTTGAAACAGCTCAACTGGAATTCCATCACCTCCACTAGCTTTGTTCATAGTGATGCTTCCTAAGGCACACTTGCCCTCACATTCCAGGATGTCTGGTTCTAGGTGAGTGATCACACCATCGCAGTTATCTGGGTTATGAAGATCTTTTTTGATTAGTTCTTCTGTGTAATCTTGCCACCTCTTCTTAATATCATCTGCTTCTGTTAGGTCCATACCATTTCTGTCCTTTATTGTGCCCATCTTTGCATGAAATGTTCCCTTGCTATCTCAAATTTTCTTGAAGAGATCTCTAGTCTTTCCTATTCTTATTATTTTCCTCTATTTCTTTGCACTGATTCTTGAGGAAGGCTATCTTATCTCTCCTTGCTTTTCTATGGAACTCTGCATTCAGTTGGGTATAACTTTCCTTTTCTCCTTTGCCTTTAGCTTCCACTCCCCTAAAGTCTTATCCAGTCATTTCATTCAGCTTGATGTCTAGTATCTTCTAGTGATGTTAATTTAAAAATTAATAAAAAAAATATTAATACAAGTCCTTGCCTTAGAAGCTAAAGGCAAGAATTTATGAATCCCTGCAAAGGAGACATTTTGAACAGCCCCTTCACATGAGGAGATGCACATTGCCTGAAGAGGCTTGGCATTTAATTTCTGGGAACATCCCCTTTATCCATTTTTCCCCTGGTTCCTTCCTCCATCTTTTGAAAAATCCCTTGTCATCATAGCCACACCTGCCGTTGATGTGAGATCAGGCCCTTCATTGGGGCTTCGGAAGATTTGGAAGTCTGATTCTTGCTTTAGTGAGAAGGCCACATTCTTAATCTGATATTTATCATAGGGCATTAGATTGTCCAAAGCTATTTCAATTTAATTTCCTACTTTTGTAAGTATAATGGCAGCTTTTTTCCCATCCCTTTAAACTCCCAAATTTCTGTTCTTTCTTAATTTTCTTTGATTTCTTGATCCAGGCCTGGAAGTAGGATATATCTTTCCATTCATAATCTATGGGCCAGTGAGCCAGATGTCAGTTATGTGGCCCTACCCAACTTCAGGCAAGGCTTAGGAACGAAGTCTAGTTGAGGACTCAGCAGAAAGGAAATCAATTTTGTAAGCAGTCAGCTGATTTCTGCAATAACCGTTTAGTTTAAAGGATTGTTACAGTTTGGAGGGTAAAGATTTTTGCTTTCTTTTGTTTTAAAGTTTCCCGATAGACAATGATGACAAGAAAGTCTTAGAACTTCTGCAAAATACATTGTATGTTCCCGAGGATTCCTATTCTGCAAACTTTTGCTCTAATAGTAATAGCTTGATTTTTAAAACTGAAAAATACAACACATACAGTATAGTTTTGAAGTAATAAAAGACTCATTCTGCCCTGTTTTTCTTGGCTTGGTTTTGGAATCAGGTGCTTTGAGTCTGCTTCTTGCCTGTCTTCCCCGCTATAGTCTTAGTTCATGAAAGCCAGTTTTCATTGTTGTATACCCACACTAATCTGGGGAGTTGTTCAAGACTCAGGGGAGTAGAAGAGAGTATGAATGCAGTCTTATGAATTTTTAAGAAATCAACTAATAAATCATAATATCACTGTGATCAACTGTCCCTAGTGAAATATTTAAGCATTAAAAGAAACATGTTTCCAAGACAGTATGAGTTATTCTTTGGTGAAAGTACAGATTCATCAAGTCAAATTATCTTTTTAATTTATGTATGAGTGACTAGTGTGTGGAATTTTTTCATGCAGAAGTCCCAAGAACAATCTTAGAATGAGAAAAAAGGCTACAGGGTGTTATTTCCAAGATAGGTTTTTCCCATTAGACCACTATAGATTCTAGCTCCTTTTAGTAGTTCAGCTACAATTCATGACAGGGATAAAAATGTGAGCTTACTGGGAGACCCTGAAAACAAGTAGTTTTTTTTCCTTGTGAGCAGTAATTAAAGTATGACCAACCTAAATATCTCTAAATTTCCTTGATGGAGGCTTCTAGGACAAATCAACAAGTAGTAAAATTTGCCTAGGCTTCCCAGGTGGCACTAATGGTAGAGAACCTGCTTGCCAGTGAAGGAGACTTAAGAGACCCAGGTTCGATCCCTGCATTGGGAAGATCCCCTGGAATAGGAAATGGCAACCCATTCCAGTACTTTTGCCTGGAGAAGCCTATGGACAGAGGAACCAGGTGGGCTATGGTCCATAGGGTTGTAAAGAGTCAGACACAACTGAAGCAACTTAGCTCTTTAAAAATAATAACTTAGACAAATACCTCTAGCTTTCACCTCTAATTATAATTTTATTTTCTTCATCATTTGTTTTAATCTCTAGTAGATGACCTGTGTAAAGCTATGGCTTGACTTCATTGTGAATCACTTTCAAGGTTATTGACACCTTGTTATAGACTGAAAGAGTCTGTCCCTTCAAAATGCATATTGAGCTGAAATCTTAATCCCCAGTATGATGGTATTATGTGAGACCTTTGAGAGGTGATTAGATCATGAGAGTGGAACTTTGATAAATGAGATATATTGGGCTTCCCAAGTGGTGCCAGTCATAAAGAACTCTCTTGCAAATGCATAAGAGATGCTGGTTTGATCCCTGGGTAGGGAAGATCCCCTGGAGGAGGGCACTGCAACACACTCCAGTATTCTTGCCTGGAGAATCCAATGGACAGAGGAGCCTGGCAGGCTACAGTCCATAGGGTCACAAAGAGTCGGATATGACTGAAATGACTTAGCACACATGCCTTACTAAAGAAACCACAGAGAGCTTTCTTGCCCCTTCTGATAAGAGAAGACACAGGTAGAAAACGGCAGTCTGTGAACCAGAAGGCAGCGAGATCTCAGCACCTTAATACAAGAGTTTTCAATCTCCAGAACTGTGAGCCATAAATGATGTTTGTATCAGACACCCAGTCTACCACTATGTACACCCATATGAGCAAGGGTTTTGTCTGTAGACAGCTCCTTTCATTCTTCTGGAATCGTGAGGAAAACCTCTTTGGTATTGATGTGAAGACACAGTACTTTTCATGCATCTGCCCTCAAGGAAAACATACATTTGCTTTCTCAGATACTCAGGGAATTATATTTTCTCTTTATTTTTCTCAGAATAGCCAAAGAGTCAGTATTCTTTAATATATATATTTATAATGTCTACTAGAAGCACTTCAACAAAATTCTATCACCACATTACAAATTGGATAAAGTTTTAGAGCATCTTAATTCAGTAATTTGTCTTGCTAAATATGAAAAAGTGAAGAGTTTTATTTCCTTTGACTAACATGAACTTGGGAACTAGAGTCAGGGTTTTTTTTTTTTTTCCCCCTTTGACTCATTAAAGCTTGAATTCTATCATCCATTTAATTTTATCCTCATTATACATTTTATTTTTACTAGTTACCACAGACTTAATGATTCTAAATATATAGTCTGTCAGCTCAGGACATCTGCAATAAGCATTTTCTTAAACCTTGATTATGGTACATAAAACCTTTAGAGAATTACACAAAGCCTATACTATTCATTCCATTTTTAATTCATCCCTTCAAATTAATGGTTTCTATTAATTAGACAACAAAAACTGAAAAGGGAAAAAATTGAAGGTGCAGCGTTTTTCATCTAAAGGTACACTGCTGTAAGAGATGTTAAACAGTTGAGCTAAATTTTAATGAATTCTGAGATAAGTTTTAATTAGGGTTGACATATGAACTGAATAGTTCTACAGTACCCTATACATGAAGGGTTCTTTTAAAAACTAAAACCTAGAATTATTATATGTAATTAGTGTTACAAATGAAAAGGTATGAATGGCACATTTTTGTTGCCAGGAGAATATTAATTCAGACCTCATTCCTAATAAGCTTCCAGTTCACACTGGTCATTTGCTAACTGTGCCATATTTCATGAAAGTTAACACCTGGACATTTAGTCCCTGAACAAAAAGTATAAAGATATTAAACTTCTGCTGCTGTTTAGTTGCTCAGTCATGTCTGACTCTTTGGAACACCATGGATTGTAGACCTCCAGGCTCCTCTGTCTATGGGATTTCCCAGGCAAGAATACTGGAGTGGGTTGTCATTTCCTTCTCCAGGGCATCTTCTCGACCCAGGGATTGAACCCAAGGGTCCTGCCTTGCCGGTGGATTCTTTACCACTGAGCCACCTGGGAAGCCCCCAAGGACCATGTATCTGTTGCTATTGTGCTTGTAATTTCTCTAATTAATTTAATTCTAGGTATACATGATTTTTTAACTGTTGTTCTTTAAAATATTCCCACATGCCAACTGGCAGATCCAATCTAATCTGAAAGATGGTGAAGAATTCAACAACCACACAGTTCAGGTAAACTTAATAGACAGTAATGCTGCAAATGTACCAACCGTGCCAACTTCTATTAGTGCACATGTCTTGTTAGTTAGCCAACAAATAAATGACTCACTTTAAAGGAAAATTTTATCTGGCCCACTGGACAGTGAGGTAGAATTCCTGTAACTCATCTAATTCAGTACTGAAGAGACAGAATGAGGTTATTTTAAAATACTGCTCTACCCCACACCTTTAGAAAGTATTCAGACAAACATCAAAACTGCTTTCAGGGTCACCTAATAATTTTATGTCACTGAAAATCACAAAATATGGTTCTTGACAAAAACTCTTTTTAATTCCTATCAAAATTAACAACTTGAAAATGTACATGCAAAAGTATCTTGTTAAAGTAATAAAAGATCTCCTGGCAGACTTTATGATAGTGACAAAAATTTGACCTTGAAGAGTTTCAAGTCAGTTTTAAGAAACTACGGATTAGATTAAAATATCACCAGAAACATCGTTATCGACATCAGTATTATAATACAGATAATAATATACATAGGGCTTCCCTGATAGCTCAGTTGGTAAAGAATCCACCTGCAATGCAGGAGACCCTGGACTTCCTGGGTTGGGAAGATCTGCTGGAAGAGGGATAGGCTACCCATTCCAATGTTCTTGGGCTTCCCTTGTGGCTCAGCTGGTAAAGAATCTGCCTGCAACGCCAGAGACCTGGGTTCGATCCCTGGGTTGAGAAGATCCCCTGGAGAAGGGAAAGGATATCCATCTGGTATTCTGGTCTAGAGAATTTCATGGACTATCCCCAAGAGTGAGTGACTTTCACTTTCATTCTTTGAACTACACCACTTCATGGGCACTATAAAAAAAAAAAATAAGGATCCTGTCCTATTGAAACAAATCAGGCTATGGTTAGTATTAACCTATATCAAGGATCAGTACACTTTTCCTCTGAAGAGTCAAATAGTAAACATTCTAGGCAAAAGCTGCATTGCAACTATTCAACTTTGACACTGTAGCATGAGAACAGCCATAGGCCATAGATAAATGATTTGATGTGACCTGTTTCAATAAAACTTTGTTTATGTACACAAATTACTGTGCATATTTTTTGGTTCGTAATATATTCTTCTCTTGACTTTTTTCTAACCATTAAAAAATTTAAAAATCATTCTTAATCTGTGGGCTGTTCAGAAACAGGTGGTACCCTGGATTTGGTCCATGGAACAAGATTTGATCTATGGGACATAGCTTTCCTAGTACAGGCTCATTTTATATCTATTGACCCAACCTAATTATCATTTCCCCTTTCGATCTCATAGTTTTGTTATAAATAATAAATTATATGCTCACCCTAGCTACAGTGAAAATTTATACAAATTATATGGTTACCCTAGCTACAGTGATAGAGAAGACAATGGAATCCCACTCCAGTACTTTCGCCTGGAAAATCCCATGGATAGAGGAGCCTGGTAGGCTGCAGTCCATGGGGTCTCAAAGAGTCGGACACAACTGAGCGACTTCACTTTCACTTTTCACTTTCGTGCATTGGAGAAGAAAATGGCAACCCACTCCAGTGCTCTTTCCTGGAGAATCCCAGGGACAGAGGAGCCTGGTGGGCTGCCATCTATGGGATCGCACAGAGTCAGACATGNAGACGTACCCTTAGTCGGCAAAGTAATATCTATGCTTTTGAATATGCTATCTAGGTTGGTCATAACTTTTCTTCCAAGGAGTAAGTGTCTTTTGATTTCATGGCTGCAGTCACCATCTGCAGTGATTTTGGAGCCCAGAAAAATAAAGTCTGACACTGTTTCCACTGAAACAGTCTATTCCCCGTCTATTTCCCATGAAGGGATGGGACTGGATGCCATGATCTTCGTTTTCCAAATATTGAGACTTAAGCCAACTTTTTCACTGTCCTCTTTCACTCTCAGCTACAGTGAACATTTATCCAAACAAAACTCAATGAAACATGCAAGATACCAGTTTTACAGCAGACATACGTGTAAAAAAATATTTTACCTATAAATATCAATAAGTCAGCATTATTAAAAGTAAATGTTATTTGATATCTGACTTACATTTGAAGTGTGCATTTGAAGGCATAGTTGAGTAAATAAATGAAAGTATTAGACAACTAAAGAAAGGATCCACAGTCTGAGATTACTGTTACCACAGATAATAGTCTTATCTGAAAGGAGCTGAAGAGATATTCAGAAGCACAAGGAGAAATGAAGCATAAATTAAGCCAGCCTTCTATTTTTATATTGATAGAATATTATTTATAAACACCATGTTCTGACACAGATCAAGCAGTCCTATTTAATATTGAAAAGCATCACTATAGATAAGGTAAAATTTGCCATGTTAAGCTAACAGAAAATAAAAATTTTGGCCTGAAAGTTTTTCATTAGTTAAATTAGTTAAAAATAAAATATTTAATACACATAACAGATAAGTAACAGAAAGTAAGCCTTTTTGAAAGTCTCACACATCAAGAGTATTTTCTCCTCAAGACTGCATAATTAGTCCAACTCTGATTTTTATAATAATCAATACTATATAAATCATATTTCTTCCAGTCTCAATATTCTGTAATTATATTTGCTGGTTTGACTCAAAGTATTACTGAATTTTCCGTAGAAAGGTTTTTCATTTGTCACTAAAAAATGACGAATAATAATGACAACATATGACAAGAACAATAATGACAGCAAACTTTAGGAAGACAGGATTTCATCAGGAGGATGCACAATTTAAAGAACCTATTTTTTGTCTTCCAGATCAAAGGTTAAAATGTACCATAGCAGATAAAAGCAATATTTTGTGCCTGAGAAGACAAGAAATAATAGCCATACTTTAAGGAAAAGCATATTCTCTGGTCTTGGAACCTACAGTAAAAACTCATAGGCAACCCCATGAGGTATCATGAAAACTCCATAATTTACCCTTCTTCCCTGGTGTTCAGACCAGTATAACTCTCTGTAAAGTAGTTTACTGTTAACCACCACCACAACAAAAATGTCTTAGCTTCACTCCCACATTCTTTATTTTATTTATTTTTTCTCTTCACAGTAACAACAGGCTCCACTGATTTATACTATACTGAGAACAGTTTGAAGAACCCAGCATAATTCAAAATCATCAAATACCAAGTGGATTAAAAACCAGACCTCCTTGTACAGACTACATTCCATTAGTTCTATGACTTTATCATCTTCTGACTGCTAATTTACCCTATGTTTTAAGAAAATCATTATTAACAACAATGGAACTAATCACATTTGCCTTCATATAATTACCATATTATGAAGAAAAGAAAAGACAGATAAAAATATAAACTGAGAAAACAATAAAAGAAAATCACAGTAAATGAGAGAATGAGATTTATAACTTAATCAAAAAGACATGGAAAGAATGTGTAGGGCACAAAAATAGTATCCGAATAACTCATGTGGTTCAGTGGTAAAGAAATCAACCTACCAACTCAGGAGACACAAGAGACAGAAGTTCCATCTCTGGGAAGGGAAAGATCCCCTGGAGTAGGAAATGGCAACACATTCCAGTATTCTTGCCTGGAGAATTTTATGAACAGAGGAGCCTGGCATGCTAGAGTTCACGGGGTTTCAAAGAGTTGGACATGACTGAGTGACTGAGCACACACAACTCATCCCATAGCTGATGATAATTCACACTAAGATTACCATTTCGGCCACTTCAAATCTTTCGACATTCCACTGAAGTACCCATATATTGATATCTAATCCCTACACAACAAACGTTGCCCTTTCATTGATTTCCTAGTGTGATGAATAGGCACAGGAGACGCACTTGAAAGTGTTTTCACTAGAATCTAGCCTCAGTGAATCTTACTTCCTTCTTGGATGCAGTATTAGGTGTTAAAAATATTTATACCTGGCATCAGAAGGATTATACTGACAGCACTACCTACATAAGCAAATATCTTTTTGCATTTTTATTCCATAAAAAATGACAGTTAAATTCAACATTAGAGTCAAGTTTAACAAAATGAAAATTTCAAAATTTATAATGCACATAATTTCATTAATAAAATTCTAGAGCACATCTGTTTGATGACTTCTTGGAATATTTTTTCCTAACAGTTCCATTTATCAAAACAATGAATACTTTTTTCTTGAAGTGCAAAGACTAAAAGTCTATGTTAGCTTAACAAGGACATACAAATCTATTATCTTTTTTTTGGAGTTCTTCAATTGCAAAAGATGTATGATTCTTTTTCGAACAAGAATTTGATTATCGTATAACTTCAGATGAAAATATCTACAATAGGTCAACTTACATAGAGTAATAATAGTTAATGTTTTTGTACATTTATCAAAGGCAAGCTATCTGCTACAATTGCACACAATTCTCATATATTCCTCACAGTAAGCCTATAACATATTAAGGACTATTATTTTGCCCACTTGGCAGGTGGAGAATCTGAGGCACAAACAGATGAAATAACTTATTCATGAATGATGGGTGGAACTAGTTTTAAAACAAGGGGATCTAAATCCAGAGTCAGTTGTTTTAACCATAACTCTATACTATCTTCTTGCATCTTATTTTTAAAATGATGTGTTCACAAATCTTAAAAATTCTAGGACGTTAAAGTGACTGACTGATAACGCTTCACTAAAATATACCAGAGACTGAACCATCTGTGTCAAATCTATATATGAATTTATACATATACATATATTATATATATAGTAAACTAAAGTAAAATACTTTATATATATATAACATATATAAAAATATATATATGATAAATATATATAAATCTATATATGAAT
>SJYA01000597.1:2605875-2629256 GCA_006410615.1 Neotragus moschatus | reverse complement strand
TCACTTATACATAATTATTTATATTTACTATATTTAATAGACAACAATTAATTCATTTAGGTATTGAATCTGTCAACTTCCTATTATTGAGAGCTGTCAGACAAATAGTAAATATCTGCTATTTCTACTACACCATTTCTCTTGAGCAATGGATTCATTACTTTCACACTTTATAGAGGTCATAGGATTTTAGGAGAGTCACTTGTTCTATCTGTTGAATCTATTGTTGATATCAGGAAACTATTGGCTGAACCTGTATAAAAATGATAGGGTTATTACTTCAGAATTGCTCTCATTATGTGTGACTTTTCAAGTCAACATCTACAGAGAATACAAGCAATAAAGTACATTCACTTACAAGATTTCAGGTTGCAGGAAGAATAAGATTCAGTAGGGTCACTGAATTTCCATTCTAGTATCAATAACTTGAGATAGGAGAACTTGTATTTTAACCTTTATTGAGGAATCAAATCTAAAAAGATTCTAAATTTGAAATATGGTACAAATATCTAACCTATGAATCTCATAAACACTTGTGTGATCGTGACCTTTGGTAAAAGTATAATTTTAAGGCAAGATATTGCATTAAAGTATTATTCAAATGGTTCAATCTTTTTTATAATCTCATTTTAGTGCTTTTTCAAAAAGTAAAAAAAAAAAAAAAAAGGTTTTTCCATGAGAGACTCCAGAAAGGAAGGCAGAACTGCCAATAACTTTATTTTTGCACAGTGAGACCTATTTGGTCTTCCGAGCCCCAGAACTGTAAGAAAACAAATTTTCATTGTTTTAAACTGTTAAAACTGTGGTGAAAATTTGATGCCACTCTAATGGCAGAAAGGAAAGAAGAACTCAAGAGCCTCCTGATGAGGGTGAAAAAGGACAGTGAAAAAACTGGCTTAAAACTCAACATTCAAAAAACTAAGATTGTGGCGAGTCCCCTCACTTCACAGCAAATAGAAGGGGAAATAGTGGAAGCAGAGACAGAATATATTTTCTTGGGCTCCAAAATCACTCTGACCATGACGGCAGCTATGAAATTAAAAGACACTTGTTCCTTGGAAGGAAAGCTATGGCAAACCTAGGCAGCATATTAAAAAGCAGAGACATCACTTTGCTGACAAAGGTCTGTGTAGTCAAAGCTATGGTTTTCCCATTAATCATGTACAGAAGTGAGATTTGGACCATAAAGCCTGAGTGCCAAATAATTGATGCTTTTGAATTGTGGTGCTGAAGAAGACTCTTGAGAGTCCCTTAGACGGCAAGGAGATCCAATCAGTCAATCATAAAGGAAATCCACCCTGAATATTCATTGGAAGGACTGATGCTGAAGCTGAAGCTCTAATACTTTGGCTACCTAATGGGAAAAGCTCATTGGAAAAGACCCTAAAGCTGGGAAAGATTGAGGGCAGGAGAAGGGGTCAACAGAAGATGGGATGGTTAGACAGCATCACGGACTCAATGAGTATGAATTGGAGCAAACTCTGGGAGATAGTGGTGGAGAGAGGAGCTTAGCCCTGGCATGCTGCAGTCTATGGGGTCACAAAGAGTCAGACATGAGCTGAACAACACAACAACAATTTGATACAGGAAACTAATACAACATCCAGTTTCATTCTCTTTCTGCCATCCTATCCCTTCTATATCTATATGTTAATATAAAGAGAAAAGAGAGAAAGAAAAGAGGTGAGAGCGAGGAGGAGAGAGAGAAACTATGGAACTATGAGTTTTCATAGTAGGGAATATGTTAATACATGTCCTTATTGATTATATTTTAGATTCCAACATCAGCTTCTGCTTTTCTCTGCTAGATAATATTCAGTCTTAAAGTGATCTTGAAAGAATTAAATAGGCTTTAGAAGTTCAAGTTAATAAAGGTTTCTTTCAGATTAATTAACTATACAAATAGAGAGCAGAGTGCAAATCAGTTTGGTGCTCCTGCAGGATGCTATTAGAGAGAAAATATTACTGTCATTTTCACTAGAATGAGATATAATGTTGTTTCTGTCTGCTCATTCAGTTTGTAATACATAGAGATTCAGACACCATTGTGTTTGAGTAATAACTTAATGCTTTACCTAAAAATACAATAATGGGAAATTCTGATAAATTAAACCAATATCTACTGAAATTAGAATTTAGAAAAAAATGCTCTCATGTGATAATTACAAAATAAGCTGTTGCTAGCAGTAAACTTTACCTGTTGTAGCATAAGAGCAATTAATGGTCCTGCTGAAATAATTTTATAGCTATAAAATGCAATAGCATTTTTTTTACCAAATAAGAACATTTTCCTCAAACAAAAAAAAATTTAGTCCAAAATGCTAGTTTCTTTATTTTATTTTGAGTCAAAGGACTAGTCAGTTAATAATTATGTGTTGCCTAATTAAGATTTCTTAATCTTTTACCCCTGAACTGAATTTCAATTTATATCAATACCTTGAAGCAGTAATGATATTTTCATTTCACATGGCAAATTTGATTAATAAGAATATGATATATAAAATGACAATGATGTTCGTACAATTTGCATAGTTAGATCTTCAAGTGCAGCACTTTTGAAATAAAACCTATAGAAATTTTATTGTAACTACCACCCTCATAAGCAGTTCAGTTAGTTCCTTACTATTTGTGATTTTCTGCCTACTATTTGATTGAATTGTTTTCATGTTGTTAAGTATCATGAGCTGTTTGTAACTTTTGGAGACACATCTCTCATCAGTCTCATTGTTTGTAAATATTTTCTCCCATTCTATAAGCTGTCTTTTCATTTTGTTTATGGTTTTCTTTGCTATGCAAAAGTTTTTAAGTTTAATTAGGTCCCATTTGTTTATTTTTGCTTTTGTTTCCATTACTCTAAGAGATGGACCCAAAAAAATATTACTGCAATTTATGTGAAAGAGTGTCTTGCCTATATTTTCCTCTAGCAATTTTATAGCATCTAGTCTACATTTAGGTCTTTAATCCATTTTGTTTGTATTTTTGTGTAGGGTGTAAGAGAATGTCCTAACTTCATTTTTTTATATGCAGTTCTCCAGTTTTCCCAGCCTGACTTTTTTTTTTAATTTAAATTTATTTATTTTAATTGGAGACTAATTACTTTACAATATATATTGTATTGGTTTTGCCATACATCAACATGAATCCACCACGGGTATATACGTGTTCCCCATCCTGAAACTCCCTCCCACTTCCCTCCCTGTACCATCCCTCTGGGTCATCCCAAAGCACCAACCACAAGCATCCTGTATCCTGCATGGAGCCTGGACTGGCGATTCATTTCTTATTTTATATTATACATGTTTTAAAGCCATTCTCCCAAATCATCCCACCCTCTCCCTCTCCCACAGAGTCCAAAAGACTGTTCTATACATCTGTGTCTCTTTTGCTGTCTCGCATACAGGGTTATCGTTACCATCTTTCTAAATTCCATATATATGCATTAGTATACTGTATTGGTGTTTCTCTTTCTGGCTTACTTCACTCTGTATAATAGGCTCCAGGTTCATCCTCCCAGCATGACTTATTGAGGAGACTGTCTTCCCTCATCTGTATATTCTTGCCTCCTTTGTCATAGATTAATTGATCATAAGGCATGGCTTTGCTCCTGCGTTTTTTATTCTGTTCCATTGATCTAGATTTCTGTTTTGTGCCAATACTACATTGTTTTGATGACTGTAGCTTTGTAATATAGTCTGAAGCCAGGGAACCTGATTCTTTCAGTTCTGTTTTTCTTTCTCAAGATTTTGTTGGACATTTGGGGTCCTTTTTGTTTTTGAGAATTGCTGTGCTGGAAGAAGCACAAGCTAGAATCAAGATTGCTGGGAGAAATATCAATAACCTCAGATATGCAGATGNGTGTCTCTTTTGCTGTCTCGCATACAGGGTTATCGTTACCATCTTTCTAAGTTCCATATATATGCATTAGTATACTGTATTGGTATAGGGATTTTTAGATTTTTATTCTCTACGCATCTTTTCTAATCAGCATCACTTCTGTCATATTCTACTGATTATGAGTGAATCATTAAAGCCAACTCAGATTCACAAGCAGGGACAGTAAACACCTTCATGGAGAAGTATAAAACAATTTGTGATCATCTATAAAAACTTTCACAGGTAATGTTAATTTTTCTGCTTGGTGATTTTCTTTCTTTATTACTAAAATTGCTACTTTGATTTACTTATGTTTCTCTGTCCTTTTATTTTTAATGTCAACTCTCCCAGATGCCAACAAATATCAGAATCTCCGAGCTTATTTAGGAATCTATCTAATCACAGGCAGCCTTAAGAGTTTATTCTTTTCCTCTCATATCACCATTAGGGTTCACAAGGGTCTCATGGCATATAGTTAAAATATGGCCTATTGTGGTGACCTGACAAACAAGGGATGAAGTCACAGTGGCCACATTGCCCTGGTGGGCATCCTGTTTTTCCCTGAGGTGATATCCTATTTTTCCCTGCTCATGCTAGTTTTTCAAGACTATGTGACCACCTGACCCATGAGACCCCTTCAACTACGTGACCACAAGATCCCAGCTGCAGACCAAAGATAAACTGAGGCCCCCTCCCTCTGGGGCATAATTTCCCATTGATAGGGTATAACAAGGGTTGGCTGTAAAAAGAGAGCTCTAGTTTTACTCTAAAGCCAGTTTCTTTCTTTCTTTCTATAATAAATCCCATCACTTCATGGGCAATAGATGGGGAAACAGTGGAAACAGTATCAGACTTTATTTTTGGGGCTCCAAAATCACTGCAGATGGTGACTGCAGCCATGAAATTAAAAGATGCTTACTCCTTGGAAGAAAAGTTGTGACCAACCTAGATAGCATATTCAAAAGCAGAGACATTACTTTGCAACTAAGGTCCATCTAGTCAAGGTTATGGTTTTTATGGANGGTCCCATCACTTCATGGGAAATAGATGGGGAAACAGTGGAAACAGTGTCAGACTTTATTTTTGGGGGCTCCAAAATCACTGCAGATGGTGACTGCAGCCATGAAATTAAAAGATGCTTACTCCTTGGAAGAAAAGTTGTGACCAACCTAGATAGCATATTCAAAAGCAGAGACATTACTTTGCAACTAAGGTCCATCTAGTCAAGGTTATGGTTTTTATGGATGTGAGAGTTGGACTGTGAAGAAGGCTGAGCACCGAAGAGTCGATGATTTTGAATTGTGGTGTTGGAGAAGACTCTTGAGAGTCCCTTGGACTGCAAGGAGATCCAACCAATCCATTCTGAAGGAGATCAGCCCTGGGATTTCTTTGGAAGGAATGATGCTAAAGCTGAAGCTCCAGTACTTTGGCCACCTCATGTGAAGAATTGACTCATTGGAAAAGACTCAGATGCTGGGAGGGTTGGGGGCAGGAGGAGAAGGGGACGACAGAGGATGAGATGGCTGGGTGGCATCACAGACTCGATGGGCGTGAGTTTGAATGAACTCCGGGAGTTGGTGATGGACAGGGAGGCCTGGCATGCTGCTATTCCTGGGGTTGCAAGTCAGACACCACTGATCGACTGAACTGAACTGAACTGATAGTAAATCTTTCCCTGCTTGAATGTCTGGCTTGCTTTCCTTTTCTCCACGCTTGCCTTACAATCACCATAGTATATCTAGGAGCTTTCTTTATTAGGATCTAATTTGTCTCTCTACAACATCTTTCAGTCTTACATTTTAAAAATATACGAGCAATTCTTCATTTCTATTCAGTGCTTCCCTTCCATTCATTTATTTCCTTAGGTAATTTTTTATTAGATCAAATTTACATTTTGGCCCCTTTGCACAAAGTCCTTTAATCATTCCCTCTTCCTTATTTCTGCATCTTCTGACCATTATATACTATGACTGGGAAGTTCTTGTTTGTTTTTTTTTTTTTTTTGGTTACAGACAGTTCATTATTTCAGCTGTCAGCTCTTCAGCTCATCCACTGGGTGCCTCATATCAACTATTTTGTTCCTGATTTATATTTCCAGTATCTTCCATTAAGTCTCCGAGGGCATCAATGCTTTTACTTACCAAATAATTGCTTACTTTGTACTTACATGCTAAACATAGCCAACTTGTCTGCAATAGTTATTTTTTCTAACTAGTCATTAATTCTGATGCTTACAATGTGTGTTGTTTAGTTCATTGCCTTTATTTCATAGTGCTTGTTATTTTCTTATTTTTTAAAATCTTGTTATCATATTTCCTTAAGATATGAATACTTTGTTTAGTAAAGTACATCTAGAGGTAGGGGGAGTCAGGGATAAAGGAGCAAGTTCTAGGCTGTGAATCCTCCAGATGAGCTTTGTGATTGTCAGAGAAATGCTTCCTTGCCTCCTGGGCATTAATATTTCTTCTTTTCTACAACTGAGGCAAACAGGCCTCTTAGTTAATCACCAGTTATATCTGCCCCAGCACTGCTTTTTTCAGGGTCTACTATTAAGTAAGATTATACAGACCTCAGTTGAAACTACAGAGGGCCTGCTCTGTGCTTACGTATAGCACAGCCATGACAAACACGCCACAGCTTTCTTTCCTCTCAACAACTTCAGAAATGGCACCACAATCTCATGTGAATGCATGGGCGAAGTAAAGATTGCCATAAAGTTTATCTCTTTCACCTAGTTTCCTCTAAGGTTGATCCTCTCCTGTTCCAAGTGCTAAGGATGAATATGACTCCAAAATGTTCATAGGTTTTTATCTTATATTCTATGATTCAAAAACTTCTCTGATATCATTAGCATATTAAGGATATGGGGTAAGAGGTAGGTTGTATTTTGTTAGATGTTTTTCTGTATGTACTGAGCTGATTATAGGGGCTTTTGTTTGTTAATATAGTGAAATACATTAATTGATGTTTGAATGTTAAATCAACTCTGTATTCCTGGAATTATCCAAACTGGATCTTGTCTAGTTCTGTTTGCTCAGTTGTGTCTGACTCTTTGTGACCCCATGAATTGTAGCAGTCCCTGCCTCCCTGACCATCACAAACTCCCAGAGTACTCCTAACCCATGTCCATTGAGTCATCCAGACATCTCATCCTTTGTATTCCCCTTCTACTCCTGCCATCAATCTTCCCCAGCATCAGGGTTTGTTTGTTTGTTTGTTTTTCCAAAAGAGTCAGCTCTTTGCATCAGGTGGCCAAAGTAAGTATTGGAGTTTCAGCTTCAACTGCAGTCCTTCCAATGAACACCCAGGACTGATCTCCTTTAGGATGGACTGGTTGGATCTCCTTGCAGTCCAAGGGACTCTTAAGAGTCTTCTCCACCACCACAGTTCAAAAACATCAATTCTTCGGTGCTCAGCTTTCTTTATAGTTCAACTCTCACTGGAAAAACCATGGCCTTGACTAGACGGAACTTTGTTGACAAAGTAATGTCTCTGCTTTTTTTTTTTTTTAAGTGGATCTATAACTTTATATTTATATGCATACTTTTCTTTTATTTCTTTTCCTAAATATAAATTTATTTATTTTAATTGGACGTTAATACGCTGTCTAGGTTGGTCATAACTTCCTTCCAAGGAGTAAGCGTCTTTTAATTTCATGGCTGCAGTCACCANCTGTGGTGTTGGAAAAGACTCTTGAGAGTCCCTTGGACTGTTGGAGATCCAACCAGTCCATCCTAAAGGAGATCAGTTCTGAACATTCATTGGAAGGATTGATGCTGAAGCTGAAACTCCAGTACTTTGGCCACCTGATGCGAAGAGCTGACTCATCTGAAAAGACCCTAATGCTGGGAAAGATTGAAGGCAGGAAGAAAAGGTGATGACAGAGGTTGAGATAGTTGACTGGCATCACTGACTCAATAGATATGAGTTTGGGTAAACTCCAAGAGTTGATGATGGACAGGGAGGCCTGGTATGCTGCAGTCTATGGGGTCGCAAAAAGTCGGACCAGACTGAGCGACTGAACTGAACTGAACTGAGATTCTCAATGAGTCACTGAGGAATTAAATGAGGTATTGTGAACACATTAACACTTTTGTGGTCATTACCCACCATAATGACCACTTCAAAAATAGCTACGTAACAGCAGATAAAAAGTGTTCTTCTCAAATGAGTCTAATTTACCCCTTGACTGAACATACAATGCATCCATGTCACTAATTGTACCAGATATAAAACAAAGAAACAAACAACCTTTCTACATATAAGTAGGAAATTAAAGGAAATACCATATTTAATCTACAAACCAAACTACTTGTCCAAATCACAGAGGTCTGGGCACGGAGTTGCAGAGAGAGGATAAGCTAAAAACATTTTTACAGATTTTGTTTTTGCCATCAGCTAAGCTCAGTTACAGTTCAATCTCAAAGCAACTCCCTTAATAGTAATACCAGGTAATTGAGTTATAAATAGACATAAAACAGTAGGAAGTGGTATATCACCATATGTGGCTTTTACAAACTGTATGGAATGACTTAATTATTAGTACACAGTTTGCCCCATGATCATTATAAATCATTTCATTGACAGAGATAATAATAATGGCTTATGATATTATCCCTTCATTCTGTCACAGCTTTTCTATAAGGCTCAGCAGGTAGAGATAAAAACTAACAGATTCAAATCTTTCCTTTGGTTGCCTAGGCAGGGCAATTGCCACTCATGGAAAAGTTTCATAAAAGTAAGAAACTACAAGACTCTCCCTCCAAAAAAAAGATGTCATTAAGAGATCAACACACATTTGTAAAAATTTTTAATCAGGATTGTTTAAGTCAGTTTCAGCCATTCATTAAAAAACACCTTCAGCTTTACATGTTATATTGAGAGCAAAGGAAGGTAAAAGGCCAATCTGTATCCTCTTGGTGAACACCTACTGTGTGTCAGGTATTTCTGCATGACTTACCTCCCTTGATCCTCATGACAACCCTAGAAGGGGTACTATTGACATTACAGAGTAATGTCAGTTTAAGAAAGGAGTAATAGTGACTAGACTGAACCTGTATCTGTTTTGTTCCAGATTCCACTTGGCAATTTCCATCCTCACCCTAAATTAATCCACATTAATTAAATTAGGAAGAAATCATGAACTTAAAGTTAAAAACTAGCATTTTTCCACAGTACTGGCATTTGTGAAGCCAGGCATCTAGTACTTCAGTGAAGGACCACCCCTGACACTTTCAGGGTAGATTTTGAATAAAGAGTAACAGACTACTCAAGGCCCCAGGTGGTTAGATCAGTGCTTCTCAAACTGTCTGTGATGAAGAATCTTTTGTTTTGCTTGTTTTAATTCCCAATCCATTGTACACTACTACTTTGTGAAATGCAATAAAAATCAATTACAGAAATGAAGTGAAAATCAGCAGTAAAATATACAGAAAGTAAGCATAATTACTTTATAATTAGATTTAACTAGCAAACCTACTGATCACATGCTTAAAAATAGCAGCAATGTCAAAGTGATACAAAAGCTTCTAAACACCCACACTCAACTTCTGTCCTATCTTATTGTGGATTTTTCCATATATCACATAGCAATAACACTGAATTATAGAACTTGATGGAAACCTACCATTTTTTTTGTTTTCCTTTATCTGGAGACAACCTCAGCCTGTGCCCAAATTTCAGAGACTCCTAATTTCTGGGTCATTATGCTTGGAAACTTATGAGGTTTTATCAGTTTGTACAAATGCCTCTGATTAAAAGCAAATTGAATTAAAAACTTAATAAGAGAATAAATGCTTTACAATGTTCTGTTCCGCCATACAACAACATGAATCAACCATAAGTATACATATGACCCCTCCCTCTTAAACCTCCCTCCCACTCCCTACCCCAACCCATGCCTCCAGGTTATCACAGAGCACCCGGTTGAGCTTTCTGTGTTATACAGCAACTTCCCACTAGCTCTTTTACAGATGGTACATTTTGAACTTTCTAGTTATTTCATAACAAGCCCTATGTGTTGGCATGGCCAACATACTCTGCTTTTTGCATCCCCCCTCTCCCTCAACCCCAGAAAATCATTAAACTGTTCTTCAGGAAAATTTTCTTTGACTGATTTGAGCAGTGGACAATTTACTCACTATGTTTTTAGCTATAAATAAAAATGTTGAATAATCTTTGTCTTAAAATGGATCTTTAGGAATCAAGATTACAATGTCTAAGACAGGGAAACAACCCAAATACAACAGACAATTGGTTTAAGAAGATATGGTATAAAACCTACAACCAACAAGAATCTCATTCAGATTTGACAGAGAAATCAAAAGCTTTACAGACAACCAAAAGTGAAGAGAATTCAGGTACCATCAAACCAGCTTTGCAACAAATGCTAAAGGAACTTCTCTAAGCAGAAAACTTAAGAGAAGAAACAGACCTATTAAAACAAACCCAAAACAATTAAGAAAATGGTAATAAGAACATATTTATCGATAATAACCTTAAACGTAAATGAATTAAATGTTCCAACCAAAGACAAGACCCGTCCATATATATGCTGTCTAAAAGAGACCCACTTCAGACCCAGTGACACATACAGACTGAAACTGAGGGAATGGAAAAAGATATTTCATGTAAACAGAAATCAAAAGAAATCTGGAGTAGCAATATTCATATCAGACAAAATAAACTTTAAAATAAAGACTGTTATAAGAGACAAGGAAGGATACTACATAATGATCAATCCAAGAAAGGATCAATCCAAGAAGATATAACAACAGTAAAGATTTATGCACCCTACATAGGAGCACCTCAATATGTAACAATCAAAATCAGAAATAAAAATGGGCTTTGTAACATGAAGTAGAAACATAGGACTCTACTTTCTTTTGACTTTCTTCTTTTCAATATATCTTGTACTTAAAAGTAATGACTATTAGAAATCTATTAGAAATTGGTGTCAATCATGTTTTGTTGTTGAAATGTATAATGTTACTTTTAATACCATATTAAAATTAATTTATATTTAAGATGTTAAACAAACCGTTACCATGTTAAAAATAAAAGGAGTTATTTCTCAGAATTTTCACTAGCATTCAGAGGACACTGATCTTAAATTAGAAATAGTTTTTTAAACACAAAACAGAACTGCTTGACATCTTAGCTAATGGGATAATAACTATTTTTGTAGTATTTCATTGTTTGCAAAACAAGAAAGAGTAACATTTGCACATTTGTTGCCATTAGCAAAGTGACTTTTTAATGGATATTAGCTTAAATAAGATAATTCAGTCTATCCTGCTGAATATAAAATTAAACAACATGCTTCTATCTTACATAAATATTTATTCCATTTCCTTAAAGAACTTGAAAAGCATTGCTTCTTCCCAGTGGCCTGTTAATGTAACAGTTATCTTTGTAGTATTGCTGTGATCCACCCAATCTTTTTTCCTAAAGTTAAAAAAAGAAACATTAAGTTTAGATTTTATCCATGACAAACTCTTACTCCTTCAAATCTAAACATATTTACTTACAGAACAAGACATGCAATTGCCACGTGAGGCTTAAGAATAATGAACAGGTAAACTTTAAAACCAGATACCTTAAAACCAGAAAAAGTTTTAGCCTAATAGGAAGAAAATCAACTGCACAGTACTGTTGTGGTGATTGTTAGTTGCTAAATCATGTCCTGCTGCTGCTGTTGCTAAGTCGCTTCAGTCCTGTCCGACTCTGTGTGACCCCACAGACAGTAGCCCACCAGGCTCCCCTGTCCCTGGGATTCTCCAGGCAAGAACACTGGAGTGGGCTGTCATTTCCTTCTCCCATGCATGAAAGTGAAAAGTGAAAGTGAAGTTGCTCAGTCATGTCAGACTCTTAGTGACCCCATGGACTGCAGCCTACCAGGCTCCTCTGTCCATGGGATTTTCCAGGCAAGAGTATACTGGAATGGGGTGCCACTGCCTTCTCCTAAATTATTCCTGCTGCTGCTGCTAAGTCGCTTCAGTCATGTCCGACTCTGTGCGACCCCATAGACAGCAGCCCATCAGGCTCCACCGTCCTACTCTAATCATGTCCTACTCTTCTGTAACCCCATGGATTGCAGCCAGCCAGACTCCTCTATTCATGGGATTCTCCAGACAAAATACTGGTTGAGTTGCCTTTTCCTTCTCCAGGGGATCTTCCCCATTCAGGGATGGAACTCAGGGATCGAACCCACGTCTCCTGCNCTACTCTAATCATGTCCTACTCTTCTGTAACCCCATGGATTGCAGCCAGCCAGACTCCTCTATTCATGGGATTCTCCAGACAAAATACTGGTTGAGTTGCCTTTTCCTTCTCCAGGGGATCTTCCCCATTCAGGGATGGAACTCAGGGATCGAACCCACGTCTCCTGCATTGCGGGTGGATTCTTTACTGTCAAGTCACCAGGGAGGCCCATTCTTACAGACCACACTTAAATGAGGCAATGATTTAAAAATAGACAGAGAAAGAGTAGTATCTAGTTTTAACTAATGGAAGAGACAGTCTTAATGATCTTTGCACCATAACATAACTGGTTTCAACTTCATGAAGGCAATGGGTAAATTATAGTATCTCTTCCAAAGGAAGAAGTCCAGGAGGCTGGTTATCTGTCAGCTTATTAAAACTGGGTTCATTGCTGGCAGTTGACAAGCAGAGTCAAATGTGTTTTATTTATCATTCAAATGTGTTTTATTTGGCTTCCACAGTACTCAGTGTTTTAAAGTTTAGAATGTATACTAATATTTACATAGCAAGAGATTTCTCATACAAACCAGAGTTCCAGTTTTTCTTGGAAATTAAGAGATCTGGCAGTATAAGGCCTACATTTTCCCTTTGGTTACAACTGACTGAAGCAGGAGGCCTGCTGTCTACCTTCTTTAGATAAAAACAAATTCTTCTTAGCCTAGCCAACTGCTACTAGCCCAGTCACTATATTGGTATGAGTCCATGACACCTCAGGCCCCTGGGTGAGCTAAAAAGTCGGAGGAGCTATGACCATACTTTTTCAATCAGTTACAGATTGTCACATAAGTGCGAAAATGAACTTACTCTAAGATTTCACGAAAGGATAAGCCAGAACCTCATTATGGAGTTTAGAGACAGATTTGAAAAAAACATAAGATAGAATTGTATCATCTGAAACAGAACTATTTGGGAATAGAGATGTCCTTTTCCAGAAAAAAATATGTCCCCCTTACATTGAAGACAAGCAGGCAAAATTTGGGGGGCCTATAGCCTTTGTCCCCTTAGTCCTGAAAATTAATGATTTTATTTTTTTTAAATGCATTATATCTATGTACATAAAAGTGGTACAACTTTAGTTGTTACACAGATGCTCAACTGAAGAATTCCTTTTGTCCTGCTCTTGAAGGTCTTCCTCTTTTGGATTCAATTTAGACAAAAGAAATATGATTTTTATAGAACAAAGATCATTGTTGCTCAGGATTTTCTACTTTTGATCTTGAACTTGCATACTTAGTTACGTTTTCTGGCTGTTTTCTCTTTACTTTATGGCCATAGGCTATGGTAAGATGCTTATGAGCAAGAATACATTGATTTCAAACTTGTTCCATTCCTTACACACTGAATTAAGCCTAAGAGTGATAATATATTTTACACAAGCAGGGAATCCTTAGTCATTGGATAGAATTGTGTTGTTTTTGGTCAGACCATTAGAAAATAAAAAAATTAAAATTCCTCCTTTAAGAGATACATAGAAAGTTATCAGCACCACTTATGAAGTACATGCCTTTAGAAAATAAGTAAGGGAATTTAATCAACTCTTCAGACCTCAAGAACAGTTGACAGTTTGCCAGTATGTCAGTTTATATGGGAAATAGAATACCAACGAGAATAAGTGAGAGAAAAGCAGGGAATGGGCTGTTAAGAGACATCAAAAAAAAATAAAATGTGTAAACCTTGTCTGCATCATGATTCAAAGACAACAAAACATTAATGAGACAAGTGAGAAGTTTTGAATAAAGACTGGGTATAAAATAATATAATAAATGACAGGTCCTATCGAGTGAGACTTTGTTGAAGAATAGGATATTCACAAATTCTTAAAGTTTCACTCCGCCTATTATGTATTAATTACATTGATAAACCTGCTGGACACAACCTTAACTAAATGAGCAAATGTAACATCATCAGTAATAGAACAAATGTACATCATGTACTGCATCTGTGTAATATTCCTGCTGAAAAAATAAAATATTAACTGAAATCTAATGAGGCAACACTCAGACAAACATAAATTGAGGGTCATTTTGTGAGAAAAATTGGCCTGAATTATTTTAAAACTTCTGGATCAAGAAAGACAAAAAAGGGGAGGATCGGGAAGGAACTTGGGAAAATACTAGATTCCAGGAGATGAAGTACAAAGTATGATCCATGATTGGCTCCTAATATATAATAAAATAAATAGCTATAACAGAGAGTCTTCATACAATTGAGAGATACTGAATATAAATTGTATGTATATAAGCCAACTACATTAATGTTAATTTTTCTGTATGTGAACATTGTATTGTGATTATATGGGATAATACTTGGTTTTTAGGAGATATCAGTTGAATTGTTTCTTTTCTTTTTCTTTTTTGGCTGCCCAGCTGCATAGCATAAAGGATCTCAGTTCCCTGACCAGGGATTGAACTTGTGCCCCAAGCAGCAGAAGTACGGAAACTAAAAAGGATTTCTTTTTTTCTTTTCTTCTTTTCTGGTTTATTATTCAGAAATGAAGTATCATGATGTCTGCAGCTAATTCTCAACTGCTTTCAAAAGATAAAATAAGAAAGTGCTAGAGTATATGAAAGCACTCCTGAGCAAGACAGAGAAGCAGACAAAGCAGATATGGCCACATTTTAATAACTGCTAAATCTTAGTGAAAGAAGACAGGTATTCAATGCACTCTTCTTACAAATTTTTTTTCAAAAGACTTGGTATTTTTTCTAAAACTTGTGGAAATAACTAATTTTTAATTGCATAAAGCATGCAAATTGAAAAAGTTGGGTTTTTTTGTTTTTTTTTTATTATTAATTTATATTTTTTTAGTTTGTTTTGCTTTACAATACTGTACTCATTTTGCCATACATTGACATAAATCAGCCATNGACAGAAATATAGATCAATGGAACAAAATAGAAAGCCCAGAGATAAATCCACACACCTATGGACACCTTATCTTCGACAAAGGAGGCAAGAATATACAGTGGATTAAAGACAATCTCTTTAACAAGTGGTGCTGGGAAAACTGGTCAGCCACTTGTAAAAGAATGAAAAAGTTGTTGAGTTGCTAAGTTGTGTCCAACTTTTTGAAACCCAAGGACTGCAGCATGCTAGGCTTCCCTGTTCTTAACTCTCTGGGAGTTTGCTCAGACTCATGTCCATTGAGTCAGTGATGCCATCCAACCAACTCGTTCTCTGTCAATTCCATCTCCTTCTGCCCTCAAACTTTCTTAGCATCAGCTTCTTTTCAAGTGAGGTGGCTTTTTCTGACAAGTGACCAAAGTGCTGAAGCTTCAGCTTCTGTATTAGTCATTCCATTCAGGACTGATGTCCTTTTGGATTGACTAGTTTGATCTCCTTGCAGTACAAGACTCTCAATAGTCTTCTCCAGCACTACAGTTTGAAAGTATCAATTCCTCTGCACTCAGACTTCTTTTAGGTTCAAATCACACATTTGTACATAATTAATGGAAAAATCATAGCTTTGACTATACAGACCTTTGAGAGCAAAGCGATGTCAGCAAAGTTGTCTGGGTTTGTCATAGCTTTCTTTCAAAGGAACCAGTATTTTAATTACATGGCTAAAGTCACCATCCACCAGAGAAGGCGATGGCACCCCTCTCCAGTACTCTTGCCTGGAAAATCCCATGGATGGAGGAGCCTGGTAGGCTGCAGTCCATGGGGTTGCTAAGAGTCGGATACAACGGAGCGACTTCACTGTTACTTTTCACTTTCATGCATTGGAGAAGGAAATGGCAGACCACTCCAGTGTTCTTGCCTGGAGAATCCCAGGGACGGGGGAGCCTGGTGGGCGGCTGTCTGTGGGGTCGCACAGAGTCAGACATGACTGAAGTGACTTAAAAGTAAAGTCAAGTCACCATCCACAGTGATTTTGGAGCCCAAGAATAAAGTCTGTCACCGTTTCCATTGTTTCCCCATTTATTTCCCAACAAGTGATTGGAGTGGATGCCATGATCTTCTTTTTTTGACAGCTGAGTTTTAAGCCAGCTTCTTCACTCTCCTCTTTCACTCTCATCAAGAAGCTCTTTAGTTGCTCTTTGTTTTCTGCCATTAGGGTGGTACCATCTGTATATCTGAAGTTTTTGATATTTCTCCCAGCAATCTTGATTTCAGCTTGTGAGTCATCCAGCCTGGCATTTGCATGATGTACCCTGCATATGAGTTAAATAAGCAGAGTGACAATAAACAACCTTGACATATTTCTTTCCCAATTTTGAACTAGTCCATTGTTCCACAAAAGGTTCTAACTGTTGCTTCTTGACCCGCATACAGATTTCTCAGGAGGCAGGTAAGGTAGTCTGGTATTCCCATCTCTTTAAATTTTTTTCACAGTTTGTTGTGATCCACACTTGTTGTGATCCACACAGTCAAAGGCTTTGGCATATCAATGAAGCATAAGTATTTTTGGAATCCCTTTTTCCCATGATCCATATGGATCATGTACTATTGAAGCCTCATTTAAAGGATTTTGAGCATTACTTTGCTAGCATGTGAAATGACTGCAAATGTATGGTAGTTTGGGCATTTTGGGGCATTGCCTTTCTTTGGGATTGGAATGAAAACTGATTTTATTTGATCCTGGGGCCACTTCTGAGTTTTCCAAATTTGCTGGCATATTGAGTGCAGCACTTACACAGCGTCATTCTAAACAACCTATATAGAATTTTAAATAGCCTAGATAGAATTCCATCACCTCCATTAACTTTGTTCACAGTGATGCTTCTTAAGGTCCACTGGACTTGGCACTCCAGGATGTCTGGCTCTAGGTGAGTGATCACACCATCGTGGTTATCTGGGTCATTAAAATCTTTTTTGTACAGTTCTGTGTATTCTTGCCACCTCTTCTTAGTATCTTCTGCTTCTGTTAGGTTTATACCATTTTTGTCCTTTATTGTGCCCATCGTTGCATGAAATGTTCTCTTAGTACCTCTAATTTTCTTGAAGAGATCTCCAGTTTTTTCTATTCTATTGTTTCCCTCTATTTCTTTGAAATGTTCACTTAAGATGGCTTTCTTATCCTTGCAATTTTCTGGAACTCTGGATTCAGTTGGCTATATCTTTCTCTTTCTCCTTTGCCTTATGCTTCTATTCTTTCCTCAGCTATTTGTAGGGCCTCCTCAGACAACTGTTTTGCCTTCTTCCATTTCTTTTCTTTGAGACATTTTTTTTCCACTGACACCCTCCATAATTCTTCAGGAACTCTGTCATTCGATCTAGTTCTTTGAATAGATTTGTCACTTCCACTGTATAATCATAAGGGATTTGATTTAGTTCATATCTGAAAGGCCAATTGGTTTTCCCTACTTTTTCAATTTAAGTCTGGATTTTATAATAAGGGGCACATGATCTGAGCCACAGTTAGCTCCTGGTCTTGTGCTGCTAATTGTATAGAGCTTCTCCATCTTCAGCTGCAAAGAATACAATCAATCTGATTTCAGTATTGACCATCTGGTGATGTCCATTTGTTGAGTCATTTCTTGTTGAAAAAGAGTGTTTGCTATGACCAGTGTGTTCTCTTGGCAAAACTCTGTTAGCCTTCGCCCTGCTTCATTTTGTACTCCACGACCAAATTTTGATGTTAGTTCTAGAAGGTCTTGTAGGTCTTCATAGAACCATTTGACATCAACTTCCTTGGCATTAGTGATTGGGGCATAGATTCAGATTACTGTGATGTTGAATGGTTTGCCTTGGTGAATGCTATGTTAAAAATACAAGTCCTTATCAATTTAAGATGCATATTGAACTGTTTACAGATAAAATAATGTCTTTTGAGATTTTCTTTAAAATATTTCAGTTTAAAAAGACAGTGAGAGAATAAATAAAACAAAATTGGCAAAATTGTTAGAGCTGGGTGATGAGTATGTAGAGGTTTATTCTATTTAAAAGCTAATTTTCTAAATGGCTCATTAAAATTTTACCATGTTCAGTTTCTTTGTTGTTGCTGCTATTGCTCATTTTAAATAGCTTATGAAGTAGTTTTTGAATACAAATTTTAGTATGTAAATAAAAATTTAGAGTCAAGTATTGCCAAGTATGTTAATTAACATATTTTCTGGCATTATTCACACATTTGTTTAAAGATAATGTCCAGCCAACTTCTGGCTGTCTTCCAGATTCAGAAGAATAAAAGATGTTGAAAGTCTTTAGGCTTAAGAGCATGCATTTTGAAAATGAGAAAGCAAGATTTTATAATTTTGAATGGTACCTTCTTCTCATATAGGAAATATTCTAGTTCTAAGGTAGCATTCTGCTGATGTTAGATGGTTAGAATCAAGATTATTATCAGAAGATGGACTTCATCATACTCAATATTTTCATGCTTCTCTGAATATACCCTATCTGAAGTCAATTTGGCCATATCCAATTATACTGTCTTAGTATAGAAAATTATCAAAGTAATTTTTCCTTTCTATAAAAATTAGTAGTCATAATATAGCAAAGGTCTTTGTACTTAGCCAGATACAGAATGAAATTATCTGTTCCATAAAATCCTATAAAAAGTATAATACAAAAGATTATGATTACACCATCACAAGACGGTGAAGTAGAAGGATGTACACTCATTTTCTTCTGTGAGAACAGCAAAACTGCAACTAGTTGCTGAACAGTCATTCACAGGAGAATGTTGGAACCTAGTAAAAAAGGTATCTCACATCCAAGGGGAAAGGAAAAGCCCATCCCCAACGGGAAAAAAATGCAAAAGTGTAAAACAGTTATCTGAGGAGGCCTTATCAATAGCTGAGAAAAGATAAGCCAAAGGCAAAGGAGAAAAGGAAACATACCCAACTGAATGCAGAGTTCCATAGAAAAGCAAGGAGAGATAAGATAGCCTTCCTCATGGATCAGTGCAAAGAAATAGAGGAAAATAATAGAATAGGAAAGACTAGAGATCTCTTCAAAAAAATTAGAGATACCAAGGGAACATTTTATGCAAAGATGGGCACAATAAAGGACAGAAATGGTATGGACCAAACAGAAGCAGATGATATTAAGAAGAGGTGGCAAGATTACACAGAAGAACTATTCAAAAAAGATCTTCATAACCCAGATAACCACGATGGTGTGATCACTCAGCTAGAACCAGACATCCTGGAATGTGAGGGCGAGTGGGCCTTATGAAGCATCACTATGAACAAAGCTATTGGAGGTGATGGAATTCCAGTTGAACCAGTAAAAGATGATACTGTGAAAGTGCTGCACTCAATATGCCAGCAAATTTGGAGATCGCAAGACTGGAAAAGGTATATTTTCATTCAAATCTCAAAGAAAAGCAATGCCAAAGGATGTTCAAACACATCACACAATTGCACTCATCTCACATGCTAGCAAAGAAATTTCCCAAATTCTCCAAGCCATGCTTCAACAGTATGTGAACTGTGAATTCTAGATGTTCACGCTGTGTTTAGAAAAGGCAGAAGAGCCAGAGATCAAATTGCCAGCATCCGCTGGATCATATAAAAAGCAAGAAAATTCCAGAAAAACATCTATTTCTGCTTTATTTCATGCAAAGATGGGCACAATAAAGGATGGAAATGATATAGACCTAACAGAAGCAGAAGATATTAAGAAGAGGTGGCAAGAAAACAAAAGAACTATACAAAAAAAGATCTTCATGACCCAGATAACCATGATGGTCTGATCATTAACCTAGAGCCAGACATCTTGGAGTGAGAAATCAAATGTGCTTTAGGAAGCATCACTACAAACAAAGCTAGCGGAGGTGATGGAATTTCAGCTGAGTTATTCCTAATCCTAAGAGATGATGATGTGAAAGTGCTGCATTCAATATGCCAGTAAATTTGGGAAACTCAGCAGTGGCCACAGGACTGGAAAAAATCAGTTTTCATTCCAGTCCCAAAGAAAAGCAATGCCAAAGAATGTTCAAACTACTGTACACCCCACTCATTTCACATGCCAGCAAAGTAATGCTCAAAATTCTCCAAGCAAGGCTTCAACAGTATGTGAACCAAGAACTTCCAGATGTTCAAGCTGGATTTAGAAAAGGCAGAGGAACCAGAGATCAGATTGCCAACATCCATTGCATGATAGAAATTCCAGAAAAATATCAACTTCTGCTTCATTGACTATGCTATAGCCTTTGACTGTGTGGTTCACAACAAAATGTGGAAAATTCTTAAACAGATGGGAATACCAGACCACTGTACTTACCTGCCTCCTGATAAACCTGTATGCTGGTTAAGAAACAACAGTTGGAACCAGACATGGAACAATGGATTGGTTCAAAATTGGTAAAGGAATACCTCAAGGCTGAATATTGTCACTCTACTTATTTAACTTGTATGCAGAGTACATCATGCGAAATGCCAGGCTGGATGAAGCACAAGCTGGAATCAAGATTGTTGGGAGAAATATCAATAACATCAGATATACAGACAATACCACCCTTACGGCAGAATGCAAAGAGGAATTAAAGAGCCTCTTGATGAAGTTCGTGTGAAAGAAAAGAGAGAAAAACCTGTCTTAAAACTCAGCTTTCAAAAAACTAAGTTCATGATATCTGGTCCCATCACTTCATAGCAAACAGATGGGGAAACAAAGGAAACAGTGAGAGACTTTATTTTCTTAGGCTCCAAAATCACTCCAGATGGTGACTGCAGCCATGAAATGAAAAGTCACTTGGTCCTTGGAAGAAAAGCTAAGACAAACCTAGACAGCATATTAAAAAGAAGAGACATTACATTGCCAACAAAGGTCAGTCTAGTCAAAGTTATGGTTTCCAATAGTCCTGTATGAATGTGAGAGTTGGACCATAAAGAAAGCTGAGTGTCAAAGAGTCAATGCTTTTGAACCGTGATGCTGGAGAAGATTCTTGAGAGTCCATTGAACTACAAAGAGCTCAAACCAGTCAATCCTAAAGGAAATAAAACCTGAATATTCATTAGAAATCCTAATGCTGAAGCTCCAATACTTTGGCCACCTGATGTGAACAGCTGACTCATTAGAAAAGACCCTGATGCTGAGAAAGATTGAAGGCAGGAATAAGGTACTACAGAGGACGAGATGATTGGATGGCATCACTGACTCAATGGAAATGAGTTTGACCAAGCTCCGGGAGATGGTGAAGGACAGGGAAGCCTGGCATGATGCAGTCCACGGGGTCGCAAAGAGTAGAACATGACTGAGGGACTGAATAACAACAAAGATTGTGACTGTCTTTCAGAAATACTACAGGAATCAGGTATAAATTTTTTTCCAATCAGATGTTACACTATAAAACATTGAATACAGAATATTGAGACTTGAGCGCAGGCGGCTGCGGAGCCGGCCCACTTGAGCGCAGGAGGCTGCAGAGCCGGCCCACTTGAGCGCAGGCGGCTGCGGAGCCGGCTCACTTGAGCGCAGCCGAGAGGAACCACCCCGCATCCGAGGACAGGGGNTGTGGGAAACGAAGCATCGGTCTATGTTCGATTCAGGATGCAGGATGCTTGGGACTGGTGCACGGGGATGATCCGGAGAGTTGATGTGGAGTGGGAGGTGGGGGGGGGGGTTCAAGATTGGGAACTCATGTACACCTGAGATCAAAAAATAAAAATTAAAAATTAAAAAAAATAAAGAATATTGAAAGAAGTAGATCTAGACATAGTCTTGATTTTAATTTTATAGGAAATGTAACCTGTATAAGACAAGATTTTCTGTCAACTCTTTAAACACATCCTGTACACTATTCAGTCAATATTTTATTTTCCTTCCCTTTCCTGACATATAGGTTGAAGCTGTCCAAGATTGGAAAAGACATTATTGTGTCCTCTGTACATCCAGCTCAGAGACAAGAGATGTATAAAATATCTATTGATAAAAGAAAACAAATATTAATAACAAAATCTAAGACATTTTATGAGAAAGACATATAATGTCACAACGTATAATTCAAGGTTTTACAGATTATGTCTCTACACTTCCAACATTTCCAGGTAAACATTTTTTTTAAACTAATTATCTATAGATTTTGTTCATATGATGGCTTCCCTGATAGCTCAGTTGGTAAAAAATTTTCTGCAATCCAGGAGACCCCGGGTTGATTCCTGGGTCAGGAAGATCTGCTGGAGAAGAAATAGGCTACCCACTCCAGTATCCTTGGGCTTCCCTTGTGGTTCAGCTGGTAAAGAATCCACCTGCAGTGCAGGAGAGCTAGGTTCAGTCCCTGAGTTGGGAAGATCCCCTGTAGAAGGGGAAGGCTATCCACTCCAGTATTCTGGCCTGGAGAATGCCATGTACTGTATAGTCCATGGGGTCACAAAGAGTCGGACACGACTGATCGACTTTCACTTATTTTTTGTTTACATACTGGTGATTATGCAGATATTTCCTCAGATCTAGTCTATAGCAATTACTGTTTTTGAAAGATTAAGATGGAAATCAATGTTCAAAAGTAAGAACTATGTGTATTCTAAGATTAAACATGTTAGGAATTTGTTATCTTCTCTTTTATAACATCTTTGCCAAAATTTCCCTTTCCTATTACATAAAATCAAGATCTTGGTGATATTAAATTATTTGTGGGTTAATTCTAAAATACATCCTTGTATTACCTATCAGCCACAAATAATCTTATAATTATAAACAATCATTTAGAAAATGATTATTTAGAAAAAGTATTTGTAGATACTCTTAGTCACTAAATGTTAAAACTGCTGTTAGATTTTAACATAAATAATGATACACCGAAAAATAAAAAGCCTTGGTTCGAAGCCATCTCCCTCACAGTTCACAAATATATTTCCATTAGCAATTTAAGTGGAAAACACAAGTATATTTCCATTAGTAATTCCATAAGTAATTCTAGATGTTCAAGAAGATACCTCAATATAAGAGTAACTCTATTTTCACATCTATTAGAATGACAAGAATAGTGAGTGTATATAAAATCCTAGTATGGTTTGATGTATTTAATAATTTTCAAACAATATAGGTTCAAACTTTCTGAATGTTTAGCATCTGTCTGTATCTTCCTTGATTTTTTCTGTTTGTTTGTTTTAAACAAGCTATTAAATTTACATTTATAACTCAAAACCAAATCATGTACAGGGAATGAATATATTTACTAAGGTTCCAAATAGTTCCAATCAAATAATGACCATAATCTTACAGGAGAGAGACTCTGGGTTCCATGGAAGGGCTTGAGATTCTCTTCCTAAAGATTTTCTCCTCCATGCGAGCAAACAATTTTGCTGTCATTTTCTTTTCCAACTCCTAGCCCTCTATGATCAAGTTGTAGAAGGTAC